>JAOEHT020329414.1:0-10015 GCA_025448195.2 Parazoanthus atlanticus | reverse complement strand
CATTATTACTATTATTTTTTCTCATTTAAATTAATTACAAATGTATAATTAATGAAGGTTATTATTCACCCTTAAATGGCCAAGTTCAACATACCGCCCAAGGATTTTCCGACCTACAATCTAAAGCTTTAATGTAATCAAAATGAAACTTTTAGTACTTGTAGTCCAATTATGAACACATTTTTTACGTTAATTGTATGACATCATCATTTATAATGTATGCAAAATTAATTGTACAAGTTGAAGTTTGCATCGGAAAATAAGATTTTCTTAACAAATTTCTTCTTTTCTATTCTATTTTTCATTATTTTCCGATTTAAGGCTGTAAATACATGCTTTCTACTAATTTCAAGCAAATTTGCTGCAGTTTTGCTAAAAAATATTTTTTTTCAAAAATCAAAGATGAAGGCCAAAAGGGCGGACATGTTGTGAAATGACTGTTGCCATAGCAATAGTTCTTAATTAAAACCTGATTGTTGTCATGGAAAGTAATAAGCTAACCCAAAGGTGCCTACATGCCAAAAACCAATTTTTTATGTGCAACCATTTTGAAAATCATGGGAGGGAGGCGGTCCGATTGACCCCCTCCTTGGGCTGATTTGTTAGTAAAAATATTATTATTATTATATTGTTACTATATTTTTATTGTCTTTGTTATTATCACTTACGCGGTTCCGTGTTTGTGTGAGGAATCCGATTGTGCTTTTCGATTTCATTTTTTAAGTCTACAACGTCTTCCACTGTTCCCGTTTTCCAGAGAGTTCTACTGTCGGCTGCTGGAATCCAATCGCACTCTATGCATCGCTTTGCTGAAAGAAGTGACACATTACAAAACAAAAGCAACCATATTCTTGCAAATTTTTTGACTTAAAAATTATTGCAGCGCAACTTTAAAATAGATATTTCTCTTACCTTGAGGTATCGGAACAGCGGAAACTGTGGCCCTAAATTCACCAAAAGGCCATGCTGCATTCGTTTTGAAAGTAATCCTTACTGTTCCGCTGTCCGCATAGATGGGCGCGGGTAAGATATATCCACAGTAACGGCCGAGTAAAGGGGAACTGTCTTTTATACCATTTCGCAACTCAACATAGTCACGATTACACTCCAGACTGGTAAAAGATATTTTCACTCGCAAGCCTTGTGGAACAGTAATTATCCAAACACAACGTTTATTGCTCCAAAATTGGTGTTCGTAAAAAGAACCTTCAATGACTCCATTCAATTGAGTTATTTGCCTTGGTGTGCCAGAACAACCTAAGAACAAACGAAAATGAAAGCAGTCACAATGTGTGCCTGGCAAGCAAAATACCTCAGAGATGGTTTCCCTCAATTGCACTATTTCACTATTACGTCGTGGTTTGCTTACATTGTTTACAACTCCCTTCAGATATGACCACTGTGCTATTTTCTGCTTTATATACAAAGTGAAAACATAATTCTTATACGTTCTGATCGGTTTAGATTGTTAAAACTCTAACAACTAAATAATTTTTCCAAAAATGGGCATAGAATGTTACATTCTGGGATTGAAGATCGGATGTAAACAAGCATTTTCGGTAGCGTAAGACGCCACAAAACAAGGCTCTTTCCTAGTAAAACTTTAAGTAATGTAATCGTATTGATCCAAATTGTCAGTTGAAAACAACTTTAACTAGAATGCTTTTGCGGCTATGTCATATTTACAAACCTGTTGATGTATTAGTGAAACAGAGCGCTATTCAAACTTGAATAACAAAAGCACGATTAATATACGAATTTATTCTACTGTATCGACACATATTCACTTTGGATTTGTAAGCCTCAAAAGTTTGAAAATATTAACTAAATATAATTTATAATGTTTGCGTCCCAGGTATATATTTTAGCGTTTAGCATAAATTGCTAATTGTAAACTGCAAAGGCAATTTTGAATATTGTATATTCTCAATCTCAAGATATGAACTACACAAACCTGGAAGTAAAAATTTTGCTAGGAATCCTTTGTCAGTTTTGTTGCCATCCGATCGGAAGATTATCATAATGGAGCCGCTGTCAGAGTAGATAACAGGAGGAAGTTTGTTGCCACAGAACTTCCCCAAGAGGGAAGAGCCATCACGCAGCTCTAGGAAGTCCTTGCTACAATCTGGTGAAGGTTCCATCTGAAAAGAGGTGAAGACCAGTTGTATTCCCATAATGCTGGGAACAGATATCCTCCATACACAGTACTGGTTGATACCGTAGTTGTTGGGATACCTTGGGGACGAGATCAGCCCGCTCCATGCTGTGATATTTTGGGGAGTTCCATTACAGCCTAAATGTAACAACACAGATGAAGAAAAAAACATTCTGAGACTATTTTGTGCTTTTCATTTGTAGGTGCAAACATAGCACTCATAACTCAAGTTGCTCTTTATCCAAGATTAAAAAGAAATGCGAACAAATTATCACAGCACAGGAAAACATTAAGAGTTGACAGGGCAATTATTTATAGTATTTTACTCTGACATTAAATTCAATTTCCTATTAACATCAAATTACGCCAGCGTCGCAGTTTCGGGGTCATGATACAAACTACATTTTTTCGTGCAGTTGTCTTCTAACGATACCCTAGCATTGCTGAGAACAAAGTTCATAAAGCCACATTGCACCGCATGTGTAATCTACCCTGTAATTTAACCAATGAGTTTGCAGTTTAAACGCTGTAATTGTTTACAGTTACATAGTGAAACAAGTTGCACAAAAATCACCCTTAAGACTCTTAAGAATATTGTTTGTTCTGAAGCACTCAACCAAATAGATGGAACGCACGCATTTTAGCATTCATTTTAATATGAATCATTGTACATGCATTTTGCTATTTTTCGCTTATTGGACGTGAATGATTGAAAAAGTAAGAGTAGTTGATCCTACCTATAGGAGTTGCAGAGTCCGAAAAGTGTGCTAAAAAACCTTTGTAAACCTGAGTGTCATCAGATTTAAAGGTAACCTGTAAAGACCCACTGGTTGTGTATATTGTTGGCGGTCTTGTGCTTCCACAGTATCTCCCCAAAAGAGGGGCGCTGTTGTTGACCCCATCCCGTAGTTCCAAGTAATCATTGCCGCAATCTGAACCAGTCTGCAAATGAAACACTTCGAACCACAAATAGATGCTTCTTCCGCTGGCAGCGGTGATTCTCCACACACAATTCTGGTTGTGTCCATAGTTGTGTGGATAATTGGGAGTCGTAATCAATCCGCTTCTTTGTAGGATTTGCAGCGGTTTACCAGAGCATCCTAGTGGATTCAATTCAGTATATATTTATCAGTTAACCCTCAAATGGACGAGGAGAGGTGATGGGGAGAGAAGTCATTTTAACACCACAAACAACAACAATAATAATTCTTTATAAATAAGTTCCTTGTACTGACATGTACATCAGAAGTGGCCTAATAAATTTCGAAGATTCTCAGTTCAATTTTATTTTTCTTAGCTCAGTGCAGTACAATTATCGTACACAAACTCTGTGGCTAATTGAGCTACTTCCACTGCCGGGTTAATTATTAGGCTAAATAGTTTTTCTTTCCTTATGTTGTTTGCGTGGCAAGGGTTTGTAATCTTGTGACGTTATCATGCATAATTTATGATAAGTAACTGTGCAAGTTAAGGTTTGACCAAAACACGGGTATTTTTTCTCACTATTCGCTCTCAGCAATTTCCTTTTTACCAATCTGTTATCCAATATTTTCCTATTTTAGCCCGGAAACACATGTTTTCTATTTAATTTTCAGACATTTTGCTATAATTCTTCTAAAAATATAATAATGCTGTGCAATTACTTGTGTATTAGCAACAGTTCTTAAGTAAGTAATTGCTGTCATGGAAAGTAATTACCTAGGCAAACGCTGCTTGCATGCCAAATGTCTACTCCTTTGTGTAGCCATTGGAACATCTTTGGGGGATCCATGTGCCCCCCCCCCCTCCCAGCCCCCCTTGTCCTTAGAGGTTTTAATTTCTATTCGAGGGTTAAGCAGTATCAACTTCTCTTGAATAAAATGCGTGCAGAGTGATGTACAGTATTCGTTATCAATCCAGGCGAACATTTGATAATATTTAGTCCTTCTAAATATAATCGTAAATCTGGAACACAGCAACATAAATTTGAATAAATAAAATGTGATGTTACCACTAGTAAATCAGTTTGCTTTAACTGGCTCGGTTTTCTTTATTTTTTCTGAAAATAGAACTGTAAAGTATTCTATCTTAAAGGAACTTTGCAAATGGTTGAAAGTTACTGCTACAGTTGGTGGTATATTGCTTATATTTGAAATCAAATATGTTCATGTAAGACTAAAAAGAAAAGATACATAAATTATATTTTCTAATCTCCAGGCCTTAGCTCGGCGGTGTTGATATAATACCACGATTTCGTTTTCATTCCAGTACGACCTTATCAAGGTACAATGCAATGCAATACAATTTAACCTTCCCAAACCAAGCAAGCCTTGAATTCTAAACTCTTAGTGCAGCATGAAAAATGGAATCATTGCAGTTGTTGCTATAAAACTAAAATAAGGTGTCTACAACTAGTTCCACATTACCTGGATGGCCAAACTTAGCACGGAATCCACCAAAAACGTTGCTTTGATTTGACTTAAATTTGATCTGGATAGATCCGTTGTAGACGTGGAGTGCAGGGGGTAATTTATCGCCACAATATCTTCGAAGGAGTAATAAACTGGAGTTTAGACGGTAATGTACTTCCAGAAAATCTTCCATGCAGCTAGAACTGTTCTCCAAATGGAAAGACTGAAAGGTCAGTTCAATGCCCATCCTGCTAGATGCATCGATGTTCCAGACACAAAGCTTGTTGTTTTTGTAGTTTAAAGGGTAATTCGGACTGGTTATATAACCACTGTGTTTCCTGATCAGCAACGGTGCCGTTTGACAACCTTCAATAAAGCAAGATTGTTACCAAGGTCACCGTTTACAAATTTGCAATGACTAAGGGAAGTTACAATGTGTTTTATCTACTACTATTATGGCAATCAGTCTTCATGTGTAAACTGATAAAGTGTGCTAAAACTTTTTTTTAAAACTGAGTATGAAATTTATTTATAAAATATTTTGTGAAAACACAAAAGTATTTCAAAATCTTTCAAATTTTCGGCTTCTGTATTTATAGCCTTCTTCAGGTGATTAATTCAAAATTAGGCTTTGAACTAAAGTGCATCAGTCAGACCCCCAAGCGATCTTGTGAAGTTTTTAGTGCAAGTACAAATACTACCAATGTTCAGATAGGAAATAAGTTTTATACAGTTGATGTTATTTCCTATCGTTATAGAAATAACGATAACAGCATATAAAATTACAAAGGTTTAGCACAAAAAGTGATATTATTTACTGACACCAAACCACCAAAAACAATTGCGTTTTGATTTGCTGCACACGGCACCTTGTATGGATGGCTTTCTTGCTTCGTTCAGATCTTAAAATACAATGCCACTTTCAAACCATATACTCTTTACCTGAAAGCGCACGAGAGCTTGTAAAGTTTGCCAAGAATCTCCCATAACTACCTTCTTGGCTATTGTCTGTTGTAAAAGTAACCCGCAGTGATCCACTGTCCGCATGCACAGCTGGCGGTAGATTGTTGCCGCAATACTTCCCAAGCAGTGGGGCGCTCTCATTTACACCGTTTCTTAATTCCACATACGGGGAGATACAGTCCTTGCCCTTTGTAAACTCCAGACGAAACTCTATAAATCTTAAGTTGACAGTCATCTTCTCTGGTGCCGTAATAATCCAGACACAACGCATGTAAGGTTCGTACGTGCTTGGATAGTTTGGGCTTGTAAGGATACCGTTGTATGACGTAATATACATTGGCAGTCCTGAGCAACCTAACGAGTATAAAATCGGCATCTTTCAGATTTATATAATAAGGGAAATGATCGGTAATGCTTAATGCTCTTGGAAATTGATTTGTTCTCTAAAGTTAACTTTGATGGAACTTACAAAATTCCACCAGAAAGCATTAACAGAACGGTATAATCTGTCTTAAAGGGTTACTCCAGCGGTCTAAGTCACTTTTCGAAAGTTAACGTAAAATTGGCTGAGACAAAAAAACTTGCCACTCAATTTGTTCAAAAAGGTTTAGAAACACGCAACAAATAAGCAAAATCCGAACGTTTCCGAAAATTTTCGACAAAAAAGTTATGCCAGTGACGTAGAAAAGTTTCACCAGAGACGTAGTTCTCGGTGAAAACCTAGACCTCTCTAGCTTCTCGGTTTATGCTTCTCGAGCGGCGCGGAAACTTGCAGGAACAGAGCTGACAATTTTTTCTGTTGGAGCAATCTCGCGCCTCGCAGACAGATAATTTGACAGTAGAGATTTACTGAACGATCAACAGGATCGAGTAAAATCATTTATGTTCAAACCAGCTGCTGGTCCAATCAAATCAATAGCAAGATCAGGTTGTGCTTAGTTTTGTTTTACAATTAGTTATGAAGCAAGGACAAGTGAAATGTATGGCGGATCGACCGGCTACGGAATTCCTTTGAGTTGGTATGCGGTAGGTGCTTTCTGAATTCAGAAAAAGAGTTAGAATGCAATTAATTTCTTTTGACGTGCAGAATTGGGAGGTAACCGAAACATAAACATGTGTTTTAATTTTGATTTTAGATGCCGCTACAGAAATGTAAAGATCGATCGACAAAAAGTCCAAAGTCTGGCCAGTTCAGAATAACCGTCCCGAAACCAATGCAGAGCTGAAATAAGATCAAACAGTTTCAAGAAAATTAACTCTGAACTGAAATTCAGGTTTTTGAGTCGGTATGTCTCAAGTTCTGACACTTCCTTCAGTGTCATGAAAGGTAAACTGTACGACTACAAATTGGAGAGTAGGAATCGTTCATGAAAGAACAAGTCCTTGCTTTTAGTTTTACTTTTATGGAGCTTGCGGTAATGCAAAAACTGGTAAATGTCACTTACATAATTAATTTGAATACTATGATATTTATGTTCCAACTATTAGCCTCGAGATAATGCTGCTTCAATTGGGTTTCCTTTTTGGCAGACTTTTAAAACATCCATCGAGTTTTGAATAATCAGTTTTATTTCTTGACACAAATGTAAATATTTAAAAATGCCATGTTTTGCTGCTCGGCAAAGCCAGTGTGCTGTGCCTTCAGGATGTTTCAACGCCAAGAGTTGAATTGAAAATTGTTCAAAAAACAAAGTCTTACAATTTGGGACATATGTCTTTGCCAATACATTGAACAAACTTCCCTCAGTGGTGTTTGCTCGAAGCGATTTCTTGAACTTGAACTCCATTGAACTCTGAACTAGTACAGTTTTACTGCCCTATAAGTTTCTAGAAGATATATAAGAATCTGTTAAAAATTTCTGAAATTGGAAGTAATCACTTTGTTTATAACGAACCAAAAAATCACCAGAAATCACCATTTTGTTTCTAAAACAACGTAAAATGTAGTTTCGACCCCGAGCATGCATGTTTCCCAGATAAAATTACTTCCGCTCGCACTTTCAGCAGCTGTTGTCATAGCAAAGCCCCAATTCCGAGCAGTTTCCGAGCGCTTCCGAAGATTCGTTTAAACCTTATTTTGCTAACTGTTACACATTTCTAAACATTTATGAACAAAATGAATTTGTTTTTCTCAGGTAATTTTATACTAATTTTCGAAAAGTGACTCGGAACACTGGAGTACGCTTTTGGCATTGGAGGCAATATCCGTGTTTTATGTAACATCAAGGTAAATGAGGATGTTAGCTGGACCCCCAATAATTTCAGAATTCTTTATTATAATATCAATGTATATGCATGCATGTGTATGTACATACAAAATATTTGTCACAGGATCTCAAAAAGAACAAAAAAATCAAAAAGGGATGGTATGTTAGGTTTTTCTCACGACATCAAATATTCAAAATGACGGCTTGATCCCAATATTGTCAGCATTTACTTCTCTAACAAATAATAGTTTGGTATTAGCCCAAGCAAGTAGCACACCAATTGTGGTTTTGATAGCATTAAAAGTTTATAAATTATACGCAGTTAAATGTAAGATTCATTCGATGGTTGTAGACCAGCGTATATTTAGAGCGTATGTTGTTTTACCTGGAACTAGCGGTATAGCCTTGAACTCAGCGTGGAATCCCTTGTAGGAATCACTTCTGTCCGAAATGAATGTAATGTGGAGCGAACCACTATTTGCGTGGATAACCGGCGCTGTTTTCTCTCCGCAGTATTTTCCGATGAGAGGAAAGCTGTCTGTCAACCCGTTTCGTAACTCTAAATAGTCATAGTTGCAGTCCGGTTGAAATTGTAACTGGAAGTAGATGAATTTTAGCTGGACCTGCATGCCACTAGGCACAGTGATTTTCCAAACACAACGCTGGCTATTGCCGTAGTTATTGGGATAGTAAGGACTGGTAATGACTCCTTCATGTCTCCTTATATGTCGAGGATTTCCAGAGCAACCTTTAGAGGAATAACTACCTTATTAGAATACTAACTAATATATCAAGTAATGATACGTGAAAATCTTAACGTTAGCGTTTTTGATCACATTTTAATTTAATAATTCAATGATAAACCGGGAAAAAATCATTTTAAACAACGTATTAATGTTAGTAGAGTTCAACTAGGAAGAGCGGTAATTCTCACAGCGCCGTTCAAACGCTGCAATGCTACCGTGTCAATTCAAGATCTATCGAAGGTCTTACAGAAAAACTAAATCCAAAATCCCCTTCTTGCAACAGAACTAAACTACACAGCAGCAGATGGTTGAGTCGTTCTTGAAATATGAAAAACCTGCAAAAGATTTCGAAGGCAAAGTAGAAAGGAGTGAAACATATGTCTTAGAACTTGGTCTAATCAAATCAATCTCAAGTTTTACTAAAGAAAATGGCCAATCTCACTTCGATTAGACGTCCCCGCCCCCTTCCAACCCCATGTACGTAAGAGCCAACAGTGCTGTGGGTGGTAGGGTTTAAAATTAATTTTAGAATTAGATTGTTGATGACCAATACTGCTTTAAAACTATTACATTGTGCATATTTCTTTAAGAGTCAGTGGTAGAGCGCCTACAATGTTTGTAAGTAAGTGAAAAAATGTTTTCGGAGCGAAGCTCTTTATCACTCGAGATGTTGGATAAAATTATTGCGGGGGAAGTTTGGAGAAAGGAAGGGGTAAGAAATAAAATATAGGGGAGTTAAGTTGTATTTATCACAAGGCTTGTAAGCAATTTTAGAAAATGCGACAACAAACCTGCTGGTAGTTTCCAAGGTATTTGTTTGCACTTTTCTTTAGAAAAAGATACGTCGCTTATTGCAAGCACTTGGGAGCTATACCTCGCCATTCCAACGAACGTCGCCTGGAAAAGCAATGGCGGGATAGAAAATAAGCATTGATAGTACTGACAATCATTATGAATTATTCAGACAAAATCATTTACTTCCAAAGTTATGTCAATTGCATACGCGAGCAACATCTTCAATTTTGGAAACAAATGTTTATTTAACCCTTAAACGGCCAAGGGGGGAGGGGTCAAAATTACCCCTCTTATCTAAACGGCCTAAAATCTGAAACTTTAAAGCAATCAAAATGAAACTTTCAGTACTTGTAGTCCAATTAATGAACTCATTTTTGATGTTAATTGGATGACGTCATCACTTATGATTTATGCACAATTAACTATGCAAATTGAAGTTTGAATCAGCAAACGGGATTTTTTTGACAAAATTTGTTCTAATTTCTTCTTTTCTTTTTTATTCTTCATTATTTTCCTGGTTGAGACTGTAAATACATTTTTTGCACTAAGTTCAAGCAAATTTGCTGTAGTTTTGCTAAAAATATTTTTTTGGAAAAATCCAAGATAGCGGACATGTTGTGAAACGACTGTTGCCATGGTAATAGTTCTTAATTAAAACTTAATTGTTATTATAAAAATTAATTAGCTACCCAAAGCTGCCTACATGCCAAAACTCAATCTTTTATGTGCAACCATTTGGAAAATCGTGCGGGGGAATTT
>JAOEHT020329413.1:0-18035 GCA_025448195.2 Parazoanthus atlanticus | reverse complement strand
GCTAATTGGAATGTGCTCTTCCTTGTGGTGTGGATAAGTTTTTAATTAGATTAATTCTTAAAAACTCGGTCCCAGTCCTCTACTCGTTTCCAAAGTGGCTGATTGCGTATCTACACGGAGCCGTTAAATTATACAAAAACTACAAAATGCATAATTTTGATTCTAAAGAGTCATATATATCATAACTTTTGAAAAGTGAAAGATATTGAGTTGAATTATTCTCATTTTGTGTTTCGGAGCTGACCCCCTAGAACTACTTTAAAGTGAGGGACAGGACATTGCTTATTTACCTGTTACATAAAAAACCCAAATAACTTATTCTTCTCTCGCATAGAATCATACTCCATAACTTAACACCAGTATAAAGGGTTTGTTTGCACGAACCTGGGTTGGTTGCCAAGTAGGGTCAACCCGTCCTCATACAAACACCTACATGAACCCACAGCGTGTAGTATAACAAGGGCGGCTATGTACCAACAATAATCATGTTCCGTGTACGTCCTTCACAAGCCATCAAGAAAGCCAATTATGTTCGTCAATTCCAAAAACTGAGTACCTTAAATGCTAACTCTTAAAGGCGAACGTCGATTGAAACAACTTTGCAAATTTCAGGTCCCAAGTTTCCGCAAAGTTTATTCAAATTCCCATAATGTCCTTTTCTTTGTGGTTGCCAAGATTATTGAAATAACCAACATTTCAGAGCACAAAGCTATGACCCCCAAACCAGTTTCTTAACAAAGGCATTGCCAACTGTTAATTAGGGCAAAAGTCAACTGAAACAAGTTTGCAAGTTTTGGGTCCCAAATTACTACAATTTGGTTCCAGTTTCTTTATTGCAAAATTTTTCTAAAAGCCAACTTTTTCGGACAGAACTTGTTGAAGCCGTAGCTAGTACAAGTTCCTGTTTTGAACCAGGAACGCTACCAACCTTCAGAAAAGCTAAGTTTTTAGGACAACGTGGTGCCGACTATCGTATACGAAAAGCCAGAAATAGGAGCACTTAGCCGCCCTTGGTTATAGTGATTCAACCTGTCTGCTGCTACTCATGATATATACAATACAGACTTTATTAGTATTGCAACAACATCCAACCAATTGAAAGGCTCTCCTCATTCGGATATTGATAAGTCACTTACATGCATGCAGTTTCTGTTTCTGTACGTCTTTTAACCGACACTCAATTTAAGTTCCGTTTTTACAGCAAATAAAAGGTCTGCCGTGACTTTGCAAGTCTTGTTTCAATAAAGTCTCTAAAACATAAAGAAAACACGTACGTCACTTTAGCATACAACAACCATTTCTTTATACTTCTTTTCCTACAAACCTAGATCAATTTTAATCTAGTTAATGAGAACTCCTATGTACATTTGTATATTTGTATATAATGTAACTATTCTTGCACAACTGGCCACTGAAATTGCAGGGGTGACCATCAAGAGGTGCGGTAACACTGTTAAGGGTGTCATGTTATAAGTGAGAAATAAGTATTTATTATGAGTTAATTATATGTAATAACACAATTTAACAATGAATTGTTTTAAAGAGAACAAAATGTTACACACCAGTGGCTTCAGTAATCGAACTCATGTTATTCCGCCGTCGTTTGAAAATTGCTCTCTTGAAGTCTTCTTTGAAGAACGTGTAAAGAACAGGATTGAGAAGTGCGGTGGCAAACCTCATGAATAACAAAACAATATCCACCCAAGGGGGAACCCAAATGGTCTCAAAGTTCAAGTCTTGTTTGAGACTGGCAAGAAAATATGAAAACCAACAGAAGGTGAAGGCCAGTATCATCGTGCTGAATATTCCAACTGCTTTGCGCTCAACGTATTTCTGCCTTCGTTTTGTTCTCATTTCCAGATGGCTGTTTAAACGACTGATACTCTTCAGCTGTCGTCTTAGTATCAGAAATATGTGTCCGTATGCCAGAGCCATAACCACTACGGGTAGAAGCACTATCCCGAATATAATACAGAGGTCATAAATGACCTCAATCTTTCTAATGGCATTCGCTTCGGATTCAGAGCTAGGAGGCTCAATTTTTATCCACGCCAACTGGATTACAACAGCGGAGAGGGAGAAGGTCCATATTCCGTACAGCACATTCCTAACACGCCGCCGTCTAACCATTCTTGTGTACTTCATTGGATGTACAATCATGAGATATCGTTCTCCAGTAACCACCAAGAGGTGTAGTATTGTTGATATTGCTATAAACCTGGAGGCAAGGTCCATAGTGATACACACACTGCGTGCTCCATCCGCACCTTTGGATGCCAGCAAATTACACATAAATATCAAGGGGATTGCCACCAAACCACTGAGAAGATCTGATCCAGCTAGACAGGCAAGACAAAGGTTGGTGATAGTCTTGAGAAACTCGTGCTTAATTACCAGTATTATCACAAACGAGTTTGTGAGTATTATAAGTAATGAGAGCAGCCCGAGGCAGCAGTATATGGCGATGGTTCCTACATCATCATTAGATTTCCAAGTTTCCCCACAGCTGCTCGAGGCATTTGGTGTATAGTTGTTGCAGCGTGAACCATTCATTGCTGGAATTCCTATCTCTATGCCCTGTTCAAGACTGTTCACCGTCTTAACACAGTCTAATGCTGTTAATACCTGAAGCAGAGACACAATGCCGTTAGACTCACATTGTAGCAAACGTACGGAAGGAAATATAAATGTTGTAGACTAGTTTCTGATTAAGAAGAGCTTCCCTTTTGATTCTGTAGGTAACTACTAAGATGGTTAATTGAGGAGGAGACTATTTGAAAGAGAAACTTTATTAGGGCGTCTGTGGTGGATTCAGTGCTGGTTCACTTGGCTCGATCGAATTTAGGTGCCATTCCTCGGTTAGACGAGGAACTGAAACATATTTTTCCCGGCAAGCTCCGATTTTGTTGTGGCTTGTCGGAACCACCCTAAACTAGCCGATGTCTTGTCGGCGACAAAAATTCGGCTCGTGTGTGATGGGCTTAAGCTTACCTTTTTTAGCTTCAGTTTTTAAATTTGGCATCAGCGTTCTTATAAAACAGGTTCTTACAAAGAAATGAGTCCATAACAGATGGTGCAGAGCTTTATCAACAGTATCCTCTGAGGCCCAGGGGTAATCAGTCTTGGATGGCAAGCGAAAGCGTGGCAAAGAGCAGTGAGGTCGAAAGTTATAGCTGGCGCTTCAGGAATTGCTTAAGAAAATGCAACGAAATTGGTCATTTGTAGAATTCAAAACCGAATATGTGTTATGCGGCTAACTCAGACGCAAACGTTTGCAGTATAGTGTTTTCTTACAATTTGGTATTTTTGAGGTAAATATAAGAAAGGTGGACTATAATTAAAGTTGAAAGATAATCCGATCTTACATGTCGCTCTTGTAGCCCCATACGTATCATGACCAGTGATGAAACGGTTATTTCATTCTGAAGAAATTTCTACTTCAGGAAAATTATTCAAGCTTAAAAAGCAACCGATTTGACTCACCTTTAAGATTAAATTCGAAACAAGCCTAACCCACTTGTGATGCAGAGGAGTTATTGAAAAGATCTCATTATATATTAAGTATTAATATATGTATCTTTTATATTGTTGCCAAGTGTTTTATCAAGCGGCTCTTTTCCTCTCTGTCATTTCTCTTATACACCTATCATCATCTATGATAAGAGATAAAGAAAAGGGTTATCATTCAAGAGCAGCGAACGTAGAAAAACAATTTAAGAAGATCTATGCGGTTTGTTGCTGATAATAAAATGTTGCACTCCGGAGAATAAACCATAAAACTCCAAGAAATATCCAACCAAAATTAAAAAATCTCAGTTTTAGGTACTGTTTAGCGGATACAAGCTCTATTATATAACTGAAGAAGATAATTCTTGCCATCACTCGTTGTTCTTAATTTTTCTTGGCAAATTCAGCCTCGAATTGTTGTTAAATTGTTCCTGTTTTAGACACTGACATAAAATAACTATTTTAGTTGCAAAATAAAGATTTTATAGACCCGAGACAGAGCTTCAGCGTAAGAGTATTCTTAACTTATTTTTAAATTTTGAAATAAATCTGTGTTTTTATAAAGTTTGTTCTTTCAAGCAAAAAAGCGTGAATCGCAGAACCACATTTTAAAATCAAAATTTGAGAAGGAGCAACTGTGGATGGACTAACCATGCAATGCCTAGACTGAAATGTTGCGCGAAGAATGTGCTTCAAGTTAATGATGAAACTCGACGTAATAGAAAGGACTCAGTCATTAAAATAATTAAAAGATTGAAAGTGAAGATATCGAGTTTCGTAAAATAAACAGAGATTCTTTGTACAAACATTCGATTTGCGGGTGATGTGAGCAAGTTAAGTTTTTTTGGTGTAGAGGGGTATTTTCTATTATCAACTCTAGTTCGGAACCTGCTTTCGCCGGTGACCGAGACATTGGGATCTTCATTTCTTGGGTGTCATTAATTCTTATTAATGTAAGTTATTTTCGAGAATGGTCTTGTTTTTAATTATCAAAAATGTTTAGATCAACAATTTTTATTGAAGCAGTGTACTTATATCGCCACTGCAATGTGGTCGGGAAAGTTCTAAACATCGGAAAAGGCAAAAGAATCGGCGTATTTTTGTCTGTCTTAGAAACAACTGCAACAATAAACAAGACTTAGTTTTTCTCAGACATTCAATATTACTTTTCAGTTGGGTCTTGCCAGCCAGCATTTATTAACTGAATTTGGTTAGTTTAATCCGAACGCTGTCACCTTTTTGCGAAATTGAGGTTAGAAAAAAATAGAAAAAAAAACTAGCCTGCGGTGCAGACGCCGTTCCTGTTTAGGGCAAACGCCAATCGCAGGCTAAAAACAACTGAAGCAGGATATATGCTAACTTTAAATCTGAATCAAAACACCAATTTGCAACGTCGTTAACATAGAGTGCCAGACTTTGTGTCCCGAGATCTGAACTAAAGCTTTTTCGGTGTCTAGTACATTAGTCTATTTGGTGTCAATAGTCTCTGAATTGATAATCAGAAACCTGTACTGATACATGATTCAAAAGATGAAACAATAAGCAAAGGCGCGCACTGAATGAAATTCAAACGCTCAGTTTCTTTACTTCAGTTCAAATCTTCATTAAAGGTAACTGCAATTGTTCTCGAAACACTTGTCAAACCGCTTGGTGACTCAGAGAACTCGATACTCAATGTTTCCGTATAGAAATCGCCCAAATAATATTTATACTTTTGAAAGCAAACATTTCTTTTAGTTTGCTTTCTGGAAAAGCTTAGAATGTGCTGGGTCTGTTGTACAAATATCAATACTTCGAGGTAAACACATCCATTTTAACATACACAACAAAACACACTATTGGAAACCTTAATCATGTGGCATGCATCCAAAGATATTTCCGTCTCTCTGGCAGTCAATACAATGCTCTATTCTCATATCCAGATGGAGACAGTAAAAGAACAAAAAAACAGGAGATGGTTTAAATTAAGAATTAATATTTAAATGCACTAGATGTATGTTAAGGCTTGGAATACCCTACAGGAAGTTTGGTTGCCTAGATATCCTTTCAGTCAATAATATACATTTGTTACCCGATTCAATATATTCTGTTTGTATTATCATGGTTTCACCACAACGTCTGTAAAACACAAGTTTACAGATTCTTTTTCATTTTTATTTATTTCTACATGAATACTTTAGTTGTCTCACAACGCATTGGTCTGAAACCAAAACACGATTGTTGAAACGAAATATGAATTTTATAGCCATTAATTATTGAATCATTGTATAACATTTCAATGGCATTATTAGTTTACGTTTGGAATGTAAATTTTACGAGCCAGAATCATAATTCAATGAAAATCCAAGGATGATCTCGTTAGATTATGCCTTGCCGAATGGAAAAACTTGAAGTGTTTGAAGCTAACTCTCGACCGGAAAAGTAATGTCAAACACCAAATTGTGTTTGCTTAGTTTTTCTACCGCCATACAGCTTTTACAAACAAAAGAAAACCGTTTAGATAAAAAGACAAATCCACAAAGTCTTCTTTTAATTTGATATACACCGATATGAGCATCTTGGCGTTCATTTACATCGTCAAACGCTTTAGCGCTTAGAAGTTATTACAAGTACTGAAAGCTCACAATTAACAACCAAATTTTTGATATTCTATTATTTTTCTAAGAAAAGAAGCAACAAACAGATAGTTCTATATTTTTTACTTTTAATGGAATAACTGTCGTAGCTGATAGAAACTGTTGCTACTGATCTGCTAAACGCTGAGGTGTAAATTATCTCTAAGCCGTGAATAACTTATTCACTCAAATATGAGTTTTAGCTCATATTTTGCATCTTGCTCGACATAAAATACCGCAATTTCTAAATAAAAAGGTTTGCATTGATCGTTAGAAAACTTTTTAGTTTTGACCTTGTAAGCTCTAGAATTTTCTAGCTTGAAAAAGCCGAACGTTCACTCAAACAGAAACTGAATCGCGTAACTTGAATTGGTTTGAGAAGCTCGAAGTTTTAACTCGACAAAACCAATGCTCACTCGAGCAAAACCTGAATCGTCCAACTGAAATCGGTTTTTTAAGCTTGAAATTTTCAGTAGCTTAACAAAGCAGAACCTGAATATGACACAATTTTCTTTCTTAGTAGAAATCTAAAGGTGTTTTAACAACAAAAAATAAAATACATACTTCCTGCTTGCCTGATTTCGATTGATTTGCGCATCAAGGGTTTTCTTCGAATTCAATGCGAGTTCGTTCTCCACACCTTCTGGAAGGTAGAGATTACACCTCTCGCTGACAGCTACAAACATGATTCTTTTATTCTAAAACAATAAATAGAACGCTCATTGTGTTGTGACAGCTGTGTTTGGTATTAAATGAAAATAAACTACAGAAGCGGGAATCATTTTTAAAATAATTTTGACACGAAGCATCAACTTAGAAAACCGAATTCACATATTAATTAAACACTCTCTTACTTCTTTCTTTCAGATTAGGTATGGGCATGGGAAAACTGGTGGGAAAAAATCTGGCTAGTTAGCGTCTTTATTGGGGGGGGAGTTGAAATGCAAAGGAAAATAACGTTATATTGTCCTAAGAAATTCGCACGTTTCCGTAAACTGAGATTAGATGAGCTGCCTTAGCACATGCGCAGTTCAGTCATAGAAGCGTACTCTAGGAACGTGGGCTCATCATAAATGGGAAAGCAGGAGTCGGACACTATAGTTTCGATATTATGATGCGGAGAACTATAAACTGGTCTGACAGGACAGTTTTTAATCACAGCAAAAGAACGTCAATCAAGAAGTTGTTGCTAACTCAATTCAAATAACTTAAGGCTGGATTTCCTATTAATGTACAAGAACGTACACGAGCCATTCTCAGACAGACATTAATAGACTCAGTGTTAATTGCACCTTTATGATTCGAAATTCTAATATTTCATAATATAGCAACTAAAGAGAAATCTATCGCAGGTTGATTTGAAAAGAACAATGTTTTTTTTAGGTATCGCAAGAACACCGAGTTTTTTTCAGGATGACACATTCAACCATACACACATGATAATGCATATTGCTATTAATAGCATGAGCAGTTTTCCCTTCACCAATAATACTGGCTGTGTTGGATGAAAAGATAGTCAGAATAACAAGACTAACCACAAGAAGAGTTAAGGAACTGATAGTGGAACCACAAATTAAAGTTTTGCTGATGCACTGGGGCGAAAAAAATGAGTGGTGTAGGAATGTAGTTTAGTCTTTAATGAAAGTTATTACGAAATAAATGGTGATTGGTGGATTTCATAAGCTCTTTCCCGCTTGCAGCCGGAAACTCGAAGAGAATTTCGGTTTAAGTTAAAACTCGGAATTGTTTATACCAACACTGTGTTAGCCCCTCCCCCCTGTCATCTTCTTTGCAGACGCACAGAGAACAAAAAACACTAAAATTATCAACTCCGGCCGTTTTCTATAACCTGACTTCAGCTATTTCAAGATTTAACGATGGTCTGTAAAATTTCGAAGTAAGGGACTGGTTTATAACGAGGGTGCATACATGGCTTTTTCGCATGGAGTATATACCGGCTACTCACACAAAGTCTGGGTCTCCTATGGTTGCAGTGACCACATGCACGTCCTTCTGCAACGCAGGCTAATTTCGATTTGCAAAGATTTAATGAATGAAAGAATGCATGTGGTTAGAAAGTTTGCTCGAATTTATTAATCAAAACTAGCACTGAACAATTTATGTATATAACTATCTATTGCACTTTATCAAATGTGAGGGTTAGTTGGGGTAGGTTTATGAGCATGGACCCTTTCCTCAGTGACTTGGCTTTTCATGTTTCTCCTTTAAGTTTTCTATTTCCTATAAACTCTTGAAATGCGTGGTGTATTTTATGAATTTAAATTATCTACAAGGAATAACAAAAATTTGTAGCCATCTAGGAGATTAAATTTTTGTGTGTATCTATTTAATACTAAATGCACAAGAACAGTTCTTTGTTGTGAACTGCTTTATCATCTAATCTTTTTTATAGAGCATAATAAATAATTGTCAAAAACAGTCCCAATGAAATGATGAATAAATAACGTTTATTTTAAGATACTAAATGTTAAAGCAAGTGAAAACCACTTCTGAGGTCTCTAGTATATATGAACTCGCCAGTTTGTAATAACAAAACGGTAAAAATTTCAAATGAAACGATCAAAATAACGTTAAATGTTAACGCAAGAGAAAACCACTTCTTCTAAATTTTAGTATGACGTTTGATGTATATATACGCTTTATTCTTTACACGAACAAACTTTACAAGAACAACGAGGCTCAGATTTATCTTAATTTTAAGAGCAATGTATAAAAAACCCTTAAAGAACAAGGCGACCCTCCCATCTGGTTTTTATGAAAACAAGCGGTTAAGAAAAATTGATAACAATAAAATAATACACTTCGTTCACCTTTGTTTTTGGAAAATTATTGAATGCGACCGCTAATCAAGGACGAAGTTTCAGAAGTTCAATGAGAATTAAGGGTTCTTTAGTTGTATCTGCGTTCTTACAGAAATAAGAACAATTTAGGAACCTTAAAAAAAATAAGATCAATTAACCTCGGCCAAAATATCAGGATCTTATATCTTAAATAATTTAACCTGTAGGAACGTATCTTTTGCGCTGTTAAAGATGATTTTACAAAAATGATAAAGTATGACTTAAGCTTTAAACCAGTCGTTGCCGGCAAACCCAATGTATTTAATAAAAAGAACTGTTTCGTGCTAACATTTTCCTGTAAAATTCGAAGGTAGAAAAGTCCGTTCATGTTAATATATTTAATTGATGTTTGAAAAACAGCTGAATCCATTTCACAAGAATTAACACGAGAAAACAGCAGAAGCGGCAGTGAAATATACGAATTAGAGAGAAGTTTTTTGATTTATAACAAGCCCCACAGACAGTACTAGATAAGAGCCACTCGATTTTCGTAAGTCGGCCATTTTATACATTGGACACCGATTTATTGAAGAACTAAAACCTGATAAGTCAAGTTACCGCAAAGCCGGAATTGACTGATAGTTTGTGGGTAGCTTATCCCTCTCTTGAAGACCAGGACCTGACATATAACGGCAAAACCCAATAAGTTTTACAATAAACCGATGTTTCATGCATGTGTGTTAATTATGTTTTTACCTTAGAACTGCAAATAAATAATGAACCGGATTGTTGGCTTACCAAGCTTCGCGAAGTCGCTCTTTTAACACTTACGAACACATCGAAGATTCAGTTTGTTGCAGGTGTTTATAGTTAATGAGTTCTCCACTTATCAATATATCAGAATAGATGCCACTATCAGTGGTCTGTTATTTGTTGGAAATTTAACTAAGGGCGTGTTGGTGTTTAAATTGATAAACGCGCACCATTAACTCACTTAACACCTTAAAAAGTGTTTTCCGCGCCCGGAATGAAGATAATAACTTCCTGGTACTTAGAATTTCCTTATCAGTTTAATACCTCTATTTTTTGTTTTGTTTTAACCGTCTAAACTTTTCCTGAATATTGCATGTAGACTGCAAGTACCTTTTTAAAAACGGAGAAACCAAATGAAATGAACGAATGAATGAACGCGGGATATTTTCAATTTTAAACAGCAGCTTTATCTCGAGTTCCTCCGCAAAGCCTTTTTTCTTTCCAATCCTACTTGAAAACACCTTTCAACATTAGTCGATATATCTTCCGGCTATTAAATCAGAAATTCGAATTTTGCCTGGCTTAGTTTTTAAATGTATGGGTTTAGCGAGAACGCTAGAAACGGAAACAAAACAATATGTTGTTTACTTAAGTTCCCGCCAACAAAGTTGTCTTATAAAGACATATGGTCTCTGATAGTAAACAGATGCCAATTGAATAAATCATTTTTTATCATTAGCCCGATTATCCAGCTGACAATTTGAATCAGCAATTGGAGCGTTCCCTAGCTCATATATAACAAATACGCTAAAAAGAAACAAGACAATGTGCTATTCAGTCAATTTAAGTTGCTCACTTCTTTTTTTAAAACAAGCTGTACCTAGAGTTCCCCATGTATTATTTTTAAAAATGATATCAGGAAACTGGTGAATAAAAACTTTTTTCAACTTAGCTGATATATACCGGTATATCACTATCCGGTCTTCGGAAAAGCTCAGAAAACATTGGAAACGGTTCGGAAAAACTTCAAAAGTTTTCGAAAAGTTTTGGAAACTGTTCAAAACGTCCTTTAAAATATTTCAAAAGTTTTGGTAAACATGGGAAAATCTGTTGAAGTGTTCGCAAATTTTCGAAAAACTTGTGGAAGTGCTCATCGCGTTTTGAACAAATTTTGACGATCATGCTAAATTTGCGGAAACTCGTTGAAACTGTTCGGAAACTTTTCGGATGGGTTCGGAAATTTTCGTTAACGTTCTCGAGGGCTCAAAAATAATTTTCAAAAAGATTTCGGATCACAGTAGCTATTAATATAAAACTGCAAGTCAACCCTTGGGTACAAATTTATGAACTGGATATTCCTGTGGCGGAGATGGCACCAGCGTACTTTGTGTCATAAACAAGAAATGTTCTGCGGAGCTGATTGTTTACAACTGAATACAAGAGAGTGAAGAAAGGGCAGTGGGAAGAGATACAAGGAGCGGGAGCGGAAAGCTAACTTGTTGTCGCATTCTGGCATCCACCGCAAAAATGCTGCTCGATCTATTTTTCTTGAACGCTTAGGCAAAGTTTGTTTGACTTAGAGGGCCCTACTTCAATCGCCTTGATGAGGAGGAGCCTGAATAGATATTATCATATCATCATCATCTTCATCATCATCATCATCATCTTCATCTTCATCAGCATCATTATTATTGTCGCCATAGTTGGAGACCGTCACAGGGCGACGACGACCTCAGTGACGTCGGAGGTGCCACTATTGGCCGAACCCAGATGCGCAGACGCGTTCGCGCACGGCCGTAGCTTTCATTTCTGACTCCACGTTTCTCGTCAAGGCAAGGCGGGCGCCACTCCGGAAAGACCTCGGTGACAGACGCTGCGGTTTCTAGTGAGGTTTTCCCAACCACGAATGGGAATGCTGCAAGCACGCAAGGACTTCTTAAGACAGTCTTTGCTTTCGCTGGCCACTTTGTTTGCTCTTGCTTATGGCCAATTCAGAGCACAAGACCAATCAGTGGTCTGCAGCTTAAGATGCAAGCTCCCATAATTCCTTTCATGCTTGGTATCACTCTTTGCAGTTTTCAGCATTATTTAATATAGCTGTACGATATCGTGTTGTGAAACTGTCTGTTTGGGGCTGAAAGGGTTACAAGTAATGTCGTACCGTGTTAATTGCAGGTCCAGTGATGTAAGTGACCATTACCTCGCTCCTTTCGCGTGTGCTTTGCTTGTCAATGGCTGGTACACAGCCTAACATACAAGTTCCCATAATTCCTTTCATGCTTGGTATCGCTCTTTGCAGCTTTCAGCACTATTTAAAATAGCTGTACGATATCGTATTGTGAACTGTCTGTTTGGGGCTGAATGTCGTACCGTGTTAATGTTACCTCGCTCCTTTCGCGTGTGCTTTGCTTGTCAATGGCTGGTACACAGCCTAAAATACAAGTTCCCATAATTCCTTTCGTGCTTGGTGTATTGTGTTGATGCTCAGGTCCAGTGGGGTTATGAGTGACCACTGCCTCGCTCCCTTTTGTGTTTTGCTTGTCAGACAATGGTTGGTACGCAGCCTAAAATAAAAGGCTCCCATAATTCCTTTGAGTTTCATGCTAGGTATTGCTCTTCACAGTTGTCAGCGTTACTTGATATACTGTAGTTGTACGATATTGTATTAAGCGAAACTGTCTGGGGCTGAAAGGGTTAACGGTGCTATCGTTTTGTGTTGATTGTCAGGTCCAGTGAGGTTGTGAGTGATCATTACCTCGCTCCTTTCGCGTGTGCAGAGATAGGCTTTCTCTACCTGGATCAGGACAATCTACAAAAGGCAAAGTTTTACTTTAAAAACACAAGGTATAGTAAATATGAAGATGTTTCTCGAACGCGTGACTGAGTGCTCTGTCTGAGTGTATTTACTGGGTCGTCATTGCACCATTCACTCTCTGAGTTTCCTATCCACATTTTTTGTCCTTTTTATCTTTCATCGATTAATTTTGCTTGCTTGCTTCTTTAAGTTGGACAGTTCTGTTTGTTAAAAACGTTTTATCAAATTAAATAATTTTGATCAATATACTTTGAGAAAATATCGCAGGAACTATCGTATCCGTTCAAATAAGCGCCCCGTTCAAATAGTCGCTCCTACTTAAATACCCCCGCCCCCCCAGGTGCAAAAATTAAATAAGCGCCCCTATCCGAACAAGCACCCTCACCCTCTTCCATTTTTCCAAAAACATTGAAAATTTCCGTGCGCTTTTGTTTTTGCAACATATTATAGTGACTGTAAACAGAGAGAGAGAGAGAGTCAAATTTGCCCAGTTTTACTCTTCAGTAATTTTTGTTAAAGATTTTTATTTTTTTTTATTAAAAGACAAAAAATCTGCAGCAACGGGTGTATAAAAGCCTGGTTTTGGAATTTAGAAATAGACGTCTGGTTTGAATAAGCGCCTCCTCAAAATGTTCAAGACTCAGATATGCGCCCCGGGCGCTTATTCATAGGGATATAGTGTTATGTAAAGCAGCAGTCCTTTGATAGCCGGAGTAACTGAATTCACTCATTTAAACCTTCATCTTTGTTAATAGAAAGGAGTATCAGCGCTATCATCTAGAGAATCGCCTGCTGTTCAGAATCCACGCCGCCCAGGAGGAGATCAAACGGCGACAGAGGCAAAGAGGAGAGCGTGACAGTAGCAGCTTGGAGATGACCGAAGGGCACAGTAACAGCAGTGACGTACACCGTGACGCAGACGAGAGCGGAGACGATTGCAACTGGGAAACTGCGTCCGAAGATTCCGATGGTGATGATGATTTCGTTGATGCGGAGGACGTCAGGTCGCATCACGATATTTCAGCAACGCAATCAGCTGAACGCCGCGTCACACCAGTTAAGGGTGTCCTCGTTAACCCAGCAAGCGCTGTATGTTCAAATGGCGTCATTGTTAAATCGGGAAACACACCCTTGTCCAAAGGTTGCAATCCGTCTTCGACGAATGTCACGCAATCTTTAAATGATGCGGCTCAATCTAGCATTAATGACACTAAATCAAGTACAAATGTCACACAATCTGGTAATTGTGATGATCAATCTGGTACGGATGTTAGACAAGCCAATAAGGGTGTAAAACAACCTAAGAAGTGGCTCTCCCTGCCCAAGAAGCCTTTTAAGAGAAAGCCAAAGGCGGATACATCGGTACAAAACAGTCCGTCGGATGACAGTAAGACGGGAGACTTTGTGGTGAAAGAAACGAGCTTGTGACATTAACATTGCAGGTCTACTTAAGCATTGTTTTCTCTAGCAACAGAAGCGACTGAAGCAGAAGCTGAAGAAAAATAGTAAAAGAAAAGTTTGTTTTGACGTGAAATTAAAGAAGACAAAAGCAGAAGTGGGAGTCTTGTCTGCAGTTTCCGCTTTTATTCCTTTTTTCTGCCATAAATATGTATATTTATTTATTTTTTTAACCTAAAATATTTCTAACTTACTACCTTATTCGTGCATGATTTCATTAGGAAAATATAATTTAAGGACTTTCAAAATCTTTTCAAAGACTTTGGAACCATTTTCGAAGGACCAACCGATGTGCAAAAATCGTTTTCTGGGCCTCAAACATGCAGGTTTTCTTTGTCATTACTGTGTATGGTTCCATATTTTTGTACAATGTAAACTAATACAATTCAGGGCCTGGAATTTTCATCAACAAAACTCAAAGATTAGTTTCAAGGAGCTGTGCGAACCATATTACTAGCATTACTAGATTAAATAGTCCTGCACAAATTTGCATTGACATAATGAGCATTGTGATTGGCTCTTTCTTGCGCTTCTGCTTCCGTCTCTCCCTTGGGAGAGGGGGGTGGGGGTTCTGGTTCGCAAGGCCGGGAACGGAAACTCGACAGAGGTAGAATCAAAAAGGGGCAGCAGACGAATTCGCATATGTCAAGCATCCGTTTGTGTTCACTTCATTGGTATTTCGATTTTCACTGCAACGGAACATCTCTTGTGATTCGGCTTCCGTCGCTAGTGAAACCAAGCCTAGTTTTGCCAGTATATCAATTTCTGACTGAGTGGTTCAGTCACATTTTCTCAGTGACTCATAACCTTACTGTTGAACACGACTGTTATTCCCTTTTATGAGGCTGTTTTGCCTTGTTTCCAGGCGTTGCACACGTTGCCTTGGTCGGGCGGCCACGAGCTACGGTAACGCTGGGAACGGTGCGGCAGCTTGCATTAAGATTAAATATCAGGGTCGCTGCCCATTGCCAGGCTTCCACAGTTCTTCTTTGAGGTATCTAGACTAATTCCTTTGTCGAATTGGCTGCCACGATAGAATGCTAGCGTAAATCACCACAACTTGCGACTGGTATCTTCGGAAATGGTAGCAAACTCTTAATTTCCAAGTTAGTGTGAGAGAAGGCCATATGATACTGTGGAGGTAGGAGGGAGGGGAAACATTTGGTCGATCCAATAATGTTTGCTACGCCTCGAAACCTTGTATATAGAGACGGAAAAAAGGAAAATTACAGCCGTAGGTTGACCGACCCCCTCCACCCTCAAAATCAAATGGTCGACACGTCACATTTGATTGGATAACATGTTCGCAAGACTGTCTTGCAGTAGGCGACACATAGCTACATTTTCAAACTCTTTTTATATGAACATCACGAAGCACTACGAATTCAATGACAAAGTCATATGCGTACAGTTTTCAGAGCATTTCCTTAAATTCCTATTTCAGAAAATGACTTTCTCACGCGTCAAAAAAATACATTTTCGCTCACCATGATTGTGAGATATTGAAATTTTAAATTATTTATAAGATGTGCCGGAACGAAAATGGAAGCAAGCGTCATTTTTATTTGTATTTCATTTGAATGAAATATTTAAAAAGATAAGCAAAGATGCTACAGCATATCACATCACAGGCATTGCACAGTTTGCCGTCATTTTAAAAATAATTTCAGTTAATAACATATTGGACACAAGGGCAAAACAGTGGTTGCTTGTAAGTGCCAAGGGCGCAATACATTTATGCGTGTTATACAGGGAGTAAAACTCTTGGAATCATTTCCTCCTTTGCCATTAAACGAGAAGACGGTGAATGATGTGTCTTACTTACGAAACAGCAATTGATAGCATGGGGTAGGGGGATATGGAAGAGTGGAAGGATTTTAAAAAAATGTGCACGATCGATCCACACGAAAAAAAAATGCAAGGTGCATTCTGTCTTGGGCACGGCTTGCGTGCACTGCGCGCAACGATAGTCAATGTACGTACGGCGAATACCAAAGACCAAACATTATGGAGGCGGGAAAAGATGAGATGTGAGGGCAACCTCGTTCCCAGGGTCTTCTGGGTATTTTTTAAAATGGGAACGAGGTTGAGGCAAAACTCGCCCTCAGTCCCCGACTCGCTGAGGGCTTTCGGGCCGCTCGCTCAATTTAATTTTTCTCTCAACCATATTTCGCCATATCCATTAGAGAGTTGCCTGAAGGTCAGGAGCAGCTCAGAGGGAATCTAATGGTTTGCGAGCACGAGTATTTGAGCACTAAATTATGAAAGCGAGTACCCTTCAACATTTTGCGGGCAATTTGAACAGGAGCCAAATTTCGCGAGCATTTCCGAGTTTTATAGGACCATTCAAGAATCTTAGCTCTGTATGCCTAAATGCAAAATTCCAGATTAAACAAAGCAAATTTTCTTAAATGGTTATTTACGGGGTAGTTTTACCGTAACTACATTTCTAATTTTAAGAAGCCAACAAAATGTTAAATAGAAGCGAGTGAATGGCGCAGTGAATTCTCGCCTCACGGATGTTTCTCCTTACTCTATTGGTAATGCGTTTCCCAAACTTTAAACGGACAGCAGTCAAAAGAATTAAGAAATAATGATTGGTATCCTTAATAAAGGCTCTCTGAAAACAATTTCTAAAACAAAAAATTCAAATATTTGCACAACCGTCTTATTCACTTGAAGATCTAGTGTAGGCACCAGGTGATTACTTGTGACAATACCAGATAGGCAGAAAGTTCCAATTACATATTTGTGTAAATACAGTAAGCAAACGCATGGCATGAGACAGGACACAGTTCATTAGAATAAGTTCGCTGAAAGAACAAACAGAAAGACAGTTCTAATTTCCTTAATTATTGAAGCAAATTGTCAGTTTGTTTTTTTAGATGAGGTGATTCAATCAGTCTTCCAGGAAATAGATAATTAGGGCGAAATTTCATTCTTGAAACATTGTTTCCTTAACGGTTTTCGTGTTTAGCATTAGTTCTCACAAAAAGAACAAAAAAATATTGAGAATTGCCTTACAGCCATCCCCTCCTTTTTCGAAGTTGATATACTTAGCGGCTGCATGAGATTTACTGATTTTACCACACGAACATCTATATAATTGGTGTGGGCTAGTTTGTTAAGCAACATATTTTTGAGAATGACTAAATGACATTCAAAGCTCCCTTTTTAAGAAGATGTGCAATTGAATGTTTCCTTGGATAATCTGAAAATTAGATCGACTTTGTATCAGTCTCCCTTAATATGGTAAACAAATCGTTTTTTATTCTCTGACTAGCAAGTTTGCAATTTTATTCACATAGAGAGAGAGGCGTTTTTCTATTCGACTGAAAGTTGTCAATTTTGAGTCGAAGTCTAGTTAAAGCATTACAAGGTAGACTTGAATTCAGTTTCAGTTTCAGTTACAGTTTTAGTTGCACCACGATTCCAAAAAGTCGTAAAAATGAAACAGATTCAAAACAAATTGAGTACGGTTACCAAGGTGTGGTTGGCGTCAAATGAAAATCGCAGATGGTTTTAGCTGGGGTTAACAAAGCAATCTCTAATTTTAAAAACCCATCAAAATAGAAGCGAGTGAAATATCCCAGGGTTAGCTATCTTCTATCGGATATTGCTAAATTGTTAACAATATTCCTAAATTTTGTACTGACAGCAATCAAATCAATTTAAATAAAGAGCAGATGCTTTTAAAACATGCGTGATAGCTAGACTTAGAAAACAAGTGTTTTACCGCAATTCCTGAATATTTGCACAATTGTGAAACAGTCCCTTCATCAGTAAATAGAAAACTGAGTAATGAAGGCACCAGCTGACGGAATGAGAAAGTTCAACATTAATTAGAGAAATTAAAGTTTGTCGTAAGAAAAATAGAGAAAGCAATTCTAACTTCAGGAAATTAGTGCAGCAAATTGTCAATTGTTTTTAACATCGGGTGATTCAGTCAGTTTGCAGATGACAAATATTTGCCAACTGATGCGATTCATTCTTGAAAACAGTGTTCCTTATCGCCTTTTCGGTGGAACTTCGAACTGTTATTATATAAATCAACGGGAAAAATAGGAATCGGATTTTAACCCCCCC
>JAOEHT020329317.1:0-10015 GCA_025448195.2 Parazoanthus atlanticus | reverse complement strand
GGGGTCATTGGACGGCTGGGAATTAAATCATGCCACTTGGCATGCTATTAGTACACAACCTACTAATTAGTATCCATGGCAACAACTGCCAATTGATTAGTTAACGTTGCTATGGGAACAGATGTCTATAATCCGCCAGTTTGGCCGCCACTTGGATTTTTAATTTTTTGGTTAGGCAAAAATCGGTCCCTCGCGATAGCAATTGCTGTAAGACAGCACTTACTTCTGATCATAACACATTTTCCACTTGCTTGTCGGGTGAACCACCGCGATTGTTGCAACATCTATTGTTGGCAGTTTTGGCTTTTTAGAACCTTTATCATCTGGCTGCACCGGATTAACAGGTTTGTCCGGTTTTCCTGCCGGCTGATTCGGTGCACCAGGTGGAGGTCCAGTTGGTGGAGCTTTGAATTGAATATCTGCAGTGTAATAATCCAGCGGTTTTGTGCCCAGATGTGTTACTTTCAACTTGTACAGCTGGTGGTACAAAGGAAGACAAAAAATATTTAGAAAAGGCAACAAGTGGTGTCAAAATGCAAACGTGGTGTTAGCCTTTCAAATTGAAACGTCGGTATATATATGTTTACAAGAAAATGTCTTATTTATTGTAATTTGGGATTTTTACCTTTGCGCATACAATAAGAAGTACTAATCTATAAAGCAATCAATACTCACGGATAAATCGCGTGCTCTGATATGGCTATTGTCGACTATATCATTTTCTACTCAGTATATTCTTAACGCTTACAGTAAAAGTATAAAATAAGTACATTATCTGTCATTAAAACGTTCTTACGAATAGCAAAAAATGTTAAATGGGATCCATATAAATGATTTAGAAGACCAATTGACAATAGAAGAGTCGAACATGTGCCGAACGAGATGATATCTACTGTTGTCCTGATGAAGTAGATGAAGAGAGCATGTTATCTCGCGCTGCACATGGTCCGTACAAGAACGACTAGGAGCCAATATAATCCAGTACTGTCCTCGTGCTTAGCTGTTAAGAAATAATATGCACAAAAATATACAAAAAGGAGATATGTATTACCCGTTCATCGGCACCGGAGGTTCCATTTTCAAGTTCGAATTTCAAACCATAACCGTTTTTGTTAGTTGGAGTAGACCATACTTCTGTTTTTTGTATTAACGCTCCAGCCGGACTGTTCGTCCACTCAACTGGTCCGAATTTGTTCTGCATGGGCCAGAAGCTAGGAGGGCCAGCCGGACCTCCTGCCTGACCAGTTTGACCTGTTTTTCCCCGTGCCTGTTCAGGCTTCCCCGGCACTTGCCATGGGCCAGGTTGAACTGGTTTGCCGGCTGGGTTGCTCTGGCCTGGTCCATTCTTCTTTTGTTGATAAGCTGGAATATACTTTAACTCTCTTCGTTTTCCTTTGGTGAAGATTTCCACGTATGCTGCACTACTGTTAAATAATAAAATAATATACTATTTTAGATCAATTTAGAGTCTATGTATAGTGAATACACATTCTTAAACTAAAACATACCGCTAGGTCAGTTTCCGTTTTGAAACGAAGTGTTACTAAATATAATTTTAAAGAGTAAAACAAAGATATACGTACTGAAACTAACAAGGCAGCATGTTGTCGAGATAAGCTAGTGACTAAATCAGTTAACCTGGTAGCTAAATACCAACAAAGAAACCACATGCGTTGTACCTTAACTTCATCAACGTTTTCCTCTCGTTGGGTATTTTCCACGTCTCTGTGTATTTTCGTGTCTCGTGGTCGAAGTTAAAGTCGAAGTCGAGTGGGAAATACATGCTGTTATTCAGCTGATACGTTAACCCAAACTTGGACTCTCGGTAAAACATGCGCACTTCTGCTTTGGCCGAAACTGCAAACCTGAAAACATGAAAAACATGAGTAAGCGTTTTACCCAAAAAGGAGAAGTTCAGAGGAAAGGAAGGGAACAAGTGGAGCCTGGTTGGTTCCAGAGAATTATGAATTTTGGGATCTGTAACATCAGCAACTCCACAAAAACCACTCATAGGTCATAAAAGTATATCAATAAACTGTTCTTCGGACAAAAGGTGGTGGTACATAAGGTTGTATATATTATTAAAGTATATACATAAAAGTAAACTCCATAAAACAATTGGCCACATTTAAATATGAGTTATCGAATCATTAAAACAATTGGCCACATTTAAATATGAGTTATCGAATCATTAAAACAATTGGCCACATTTAAATATGAGTTATCGTTTTCCGGACGTGTGCGTGCATGTGTCTGTTTGCTTATGAGTGAGTGAGTGTGAGTGTGTGTGTGTTTGTGTGTTTGTTTGCATGTTTGTTTATCCCTATATTTGTGGACTGTGCTGTTTAAATGATGTTTGTTAATTGGCGTGGTTGGACAAGATTAGCTGAGACTGGCCGGAAATCAGGCAAGTTTAGGAAAATCAGGTGAGTTTAGGCAAGATAAGGTAAGATTAGGCAAGATTTGTTAAGACTTGGCAAGTTTAGGCAAGATTAGGCGAGATTAGGGAAGATTAAGCAAGATTAGGCAAGATTTGGCGCTATTAGGCACAATTTTAGAGTGGTTTGAGTTAAGGCATATTAGGGTGATGTGTTTTCTAAGTGAGGTATTTATGGGGTAATTTTCCTACTTTTCCGACGAGCACCCTCTACCCCCTTCGGTATCCGACTATGCAAAGTAACCCCTGGAAAGCTAGCATGCTGCAAAGTTAGTGACAAGATGCGCATGCGCTATCCTTACTTTACCTATTTATACAACAGAAGATGAAAGTGGCTACTAAAATCAAACTGACGCAGATAAACATAATCTCATACCTTGGACGAACAGTAAAACTTCCCTCCAATTTAGTGGGCTGGTTATTCCAAGAGAGCAAGTTGAATAAGGGTTTCGTTGTGAGATGTTGCTCAAGAAACACATCCACAACGCCGCCAACGGACAGCTTCAATTTCAGCGGTAAACCCAAAGACGTGGGGATCATGCGCATTCCGTCGAACAGAATATCGACGGCTCGCTTTGTCCTCTTCATTCCCACCTTTAGTTTGTTTTCCAGCCAGTTTTTATCAATTTTAATTGTTCCATCTTCGCTCAGAGACTTTAGCATCGGGTGGTTTTTGTCAATGACAAGATACTCAATCTCGCTCCCAAACAGTTTGGATGACATGTCAAGTCTCAGTGGCTTGTCCTTCCACGGAGAAACGTCCAACTGCGGAGTAGGAATGACTGAGACATGTAAAACGTATAAGACATTTGGGGTAGCCTAAATAGGTTCTGATTTATCTGGTATCTAAGGAAAATTTAGGGTCAGCTAGTGTACTTGAATAAGAAAAACGATTGCCTGGTAAACTAAGGCTTTAATCAGCTAAATCTCTTACACAAACAGACCAGTAAAACATGCCGGCAAAGAGTCTTCTAGTATGTAGGTCACTGACCGGATTGCGGGCTCAAAAACCACTGACAACCCAAACTAATAACAAAGTGAACTGGTAACTAAACTACGATCCGAGTTCATCGTGTGGGACACATTCATGACGCTACAGCTAGGTTCTTATAAGAAGAGTACTTAGAGAACTTGATGGGACAACAAGAAAATCACTTGTGGCACTGCTTCTACTGCAACAGTTCACAACCAGATCCAGAGCCAGCCTCCGGTATTATGAGCGAAGTATTTCCTCTGGCACCGCCATAGTAAACATAATATAAAATTAACAGCTTCTTTGAGGGATTAGGATTAATATGAGCACTATAACGGAAATTACAAGATAACACTGAAACAGAAATGGGCAAAATATAAGATTTAGAATTTTGAGATAGTAAAATGATGTTAACCTATAAGATAGCTGAAAGCTGATTTACTTACCTACCCACTTACTTACTAACTAACTAACTAACTAACTTCCTTATTTCCTTACTTACTAACTTACTAACGTCCTTACTTATTTACTTACTTACATACTTACTTACTTACTAACTAACTAACTAACTAACTAACTAACTTCCTTACTTCCTTACTTCCTTACTTACTTACTAACTTACTAACTTAATAACGTACTTACTTACTTACTTACTTACTTACTTACTTACCTACCTACCTACTTACCTACCTTCGGAAGTCATAGACTCTAACTTCCATCTTACATAAATAACCAAATAGATCAATAAATATAATTGAGGAAACATAAGAAAGTGGAAAGCCTAAACCGTTTTTCTTACTTTGTCGACAATTTTCCTCAGTTCATCAGACGTACTGTCGCTGTTATCACTTCTCTTTGGCCGGAAGTAATCCCAGATGGACTTCTTACCATAAACACTACCCTGGGGACCAAACAGGTCTTTCAGGAAAGGAAGCAGCCCTTCCTGACGCAAATGAATCTGAAAGGAAAGCATCGTTTAAGCGGCGTGTAACAACAGGTATGAGCTAACCGCATAACATACTAGCATGTAATAAATGAATTCGATAACGACATACAAGTTTAAACAGCCTTAAAACTGGCTAATAGCACATGGGAATTTCCAAGATTATCAACTCCAATCTTTATTATAACTAATCATGACCGCTGATCATGCAACTGTATTTACATATCCCATATGGAAGTTTAATGCAGTAAGATTTAAACAATCGAGAAGGGCCATTCCTACGTTTTTTCATCTCATGATAAAATTCACCTGGCACGGCAGCCAATGAGCGTGCGTGTTGTACCTGTGCCTTTAAATTATTGATCCGCTTTTCTTCTGGAATAATGAATTTGTTCCTTGTTCTATTGGCCGACACATTCAAATGAAACAACAAGTAGAACCTTACCGAGGGTGCGGGGTATTCGATAGTTATACCTAGAACCTTACCTCCATGGCATCAAACTTGTGCTCCAGAAAGTTCACAGAATTCTTAATATTAACATAACGCGGTATGAAGCTGAGGGGCGTGTACCCCACGTGCACCTCCAGATCCTCCCCCGTGCGGATCATCGGGTTGGTGACTTGGGTCTTGAAGTACATCGCACGTGTGAACGAGGGCGTGAAACCAGCCTTGCCCTGATTGGCTAGTATTCCTAATATTATCCTTGCTTGAACGGCCCTAAGTGTAAGGGGTTTCATATTAATGATCCAGCGGTAATTTTGTGTTATTATAACCTTTTGCGATTAAGCAGCACATGATGTACTCATCATCATTTTTAAGAACAAATTGCTGAGTGACTGACCAGTATTCAATTCAATTATTCTATCCATCAGCGATCAACAGACTTCATTTTTATATTTTGTCCATCAACAAGAAGTCAATTAATCTAGGCTGTGGTCAGACAAGAGCTAGAAATTTGCTTTAGCACGCGTGCTTATGACGTAACTTAAGCACAAGCTGATTTGTTAAAGCTTAGGAAACAAAGACGACAACGGCTGCAACGACAGCTCTGAAATTGTACTTTTTTCTCTTCTTCTTTGCTTCATGTACCATTCAATTGTTGTTATTGATTTTCATGTGAGGTAGTGTTAGCGGTATGCGGCAGAGACAGCAGTTTACTTTTGGGGCCGAAAAATAACAGATTGATTTACGTTTCTACATCCATGATGCAAAAAAACGCCCAATTTTTTTTGACATTGTATTTCAAAACATGATGATGGAAGGGAGTGAGGCTAACTGTGTGCATATTCGTGTTCAGCTAATTGTGTTTCACTATTAAGTTTGATAAATAATCCTATCGCTTTCTACCGTTCATGTTAGTGTTGCCGTTCTGATTTCGCTGGGAACAAATTGAACTTGCGCTAGTGCTGTATATAGAAAATTCCGTTCTCCAAAGACATAGAGAAGCCTTTACATGCTTTTCCTTCACCACTACACTCCTCGGGCCGTACTTGTACTTTACGCTTGAGTAACTCTACCTATATTACCGTCTCTAAAACTCAAGGACAAAAGCCTATGGCGATAACCTTTATTTCTGCTGCTCCAAAACTGTGGAATACCTTAACGAAATCTTTTAAACCCTCTTCTTCCGTAGATGTTTTTCAAGGCTAAAAACTAAGGATACATCTCTTAAAATTAACTTTTAATCTATCGTGAATTATTTTAAACACTTCCACGAAGTTATATTTTTGACAAACTTTTATTGTAAAAAGCGTTGAGACTTTTAGTATAATGCATTTTAAGAACTGCATTATTATCATTATTATTATTATTATTATTAATATTATTACTACTACTAAAGTCTTTTGAAAGCACAAGAGTGCAAAGGACCACACGACATATGAAGGTAACCTGTAGTCTACTGACTCCATGTTGGATCTCTTGTGTTAGAGAAGCACTTAACACACGTCACTCTCGGTGTCTATAAACAAAATCTGGATGCAGGGCTGTTACAACAACATCATTTTGAGGGCAGGTTTGATGGAAACATTTCGAGTAGTCGTCAGCTACTCTTTATCAAGCCAAAGTTGTAGTAATAAAGAGTAACACGACTACTCGAAATATTGCCATTAAACCTGCCCTAAATTGATGTTGTTGTAATAGCCCTGCATCCAGATTTTGTTTATTATTATTATTATTATTGTTATTATTATTATTATTATTATTATTAAGTTTATTATCATTATTATTATTGTTATTATTATCATTATTATTATAACTTACTCCTGCAGGGGGCGAGTGTTGTTAGCCTTGTTGCCAAGATACGTAAACACGTAGTTCCTGACGTGGAGCTTGGGCTCCTTGGCAATAATATTGGCAATGGCATTCAGCTGAGGAGTACTGGGGCGAGTTTTCATCAGTTGAGCAAAGGCGAGTGTTCGAAACTCTGGGCAGGCCTTGATATCTGCAAACACTTCTTGGAGTGTGTTTTGCACCTAGTGTTGAACAGTGAAATCATGTTGTTATGCGCATGTGCTGTATTTACAGGTAGGTCAAGAAACTAAACTAACACCCGCCCGCCAACTAGCGACAAGTCGGGAAAACGTGAGTTAGGGGGGGGGAGCTTCCCCTGGTATTTTGTTGTTATTAGGAGGATTGGAGGGGAGATTTTAAATGGGAGGAAAAGTTGTTAGAACACAACAAACACTGTTCCTAAGCGAGCAAGTGCCACTCCTCGGGTAGCATACGAGCTGGTGTTCGTCCGTTAAATATTAACTCCAAAGCTTAATTTTAAACTTACTGAAAATCCAAAAAAAGTTAAAAATTCCTTCAAAATTAAAATTTTTTAAAACATTTCTTTTCCTCCCAATTATCTCTAAAAAGTCTCAACTGAATATTTATGACTCTTTACAAACTACTGGACCTATGATTCAAAATTTTAATTCTTTAAATTGAAACCGAGATATCGGCATAATATGACGTAATTGTGCGGGAACGTTGACAAAAAGGGAAGCTTCCCCTAAAGCTCACAAACTTTCACAGAGCAAGAACAGTTTACAAATAGTAACGGTTTAAACACACAGATCTTTCTCATTTTACCTTTCTTCGTCGACGTGAAAGATCGATCGCGTATTTCATTTATCGGTCAAAAAACGTTACAGGTTGCTAACTTTAGCTTAGATTATGAGGCGCCATCTTGGAAATTTGCCAAAGACGCCTTCGTCTAGTGCTACAACTCACGCATCCGCATTTGATATTCCGTCATGTCCGCTTTAAAGACTGTGATTCTTTGCCGCGATTGTTCTTGTTTTTATTGGTGAGTAAAATAGATTATTATTAGGTTGCTGGACGACCTCGCCTGTTCCTCTCCATCTCGAGGCGAAATTAATAAGTTCGGATCTGAGCTCAGTTGCGTAAGTGCATAAAGAATCACGATAGTTGGTCGAAAGTCCTTAACCGCAAAAACGGAAATTGCAAGCGTTTATCTCTTGCTACATGCGCAGTTGTCACTACAGTCTGTCGCCTGTGGCTGAACGGCACAGCTCTGGGCAAAGTATAGCCTTCCAGTAAGCTGGGGACTGCCTTAAATGGCATTTCCCTATTAACGGCTTGTCTGTGTATTGGTGAACACCCTTACTGAGCATGCGTTTGGATTCATTCAAAAGTTCCTTTCATCTCTGCCACAGCAAAGATGGAAGCGTAGGCCTGGGAACGAGATTAGACTCACCTTCGTCTTTTCGACTACACTTAGGTGCATGCGCCTCAGGGCATCAATTGCTGACACGACGACCATGTTTTTGTGTGGTGGTTTGATTACGTCTCTCTCTTTCAGAATCCTTAGAATCGGGGGGAGGAATGTTTTCATCCCCGCGTTGCCAATTGTCTTCATTGCCACGACAAATTTCTCCATATCCTTCCCTCCAGCGAACATGCTGTATTGCGTGCGAAGGGCCTGGGACGTATTAGGATCATCGTGAGTTTACAGACAGTTAAGAATAGTGAAATATACAATTTAAGTAAAATCACCAAAGGAAAGACGACCCGCTTTACACTGTTTACTTACGAGTAAAGTCCGGCGCACACGAGAGGAAACAGCTGAGCAATAAGCCTTGCGAGACCTTTATCTCAGCTGTTTCCTCTCGTGTGCGGTAAAATGTTTGTAAGAATTTTGCTTCTCCAGGCCATGAGACAAAAATCTGTCGTGTTTGCTAATTTTTACCTTGCGAGATAAATTTCTCACGGTAAGAGCGCGTTGCGAGAATCTGGCTCTGAGCCGGTTAATCAAATAACCAACACATTTGTAGTTCGGGAGGTAATCTTACCCGCAAATCAATTATACTTAGCACCTCTTTCCATTCTATAAAGTATTGCTGTTCGCTTTAAATGTGGATATTTAAACCGTGATTCTGATTTGAAAATTAGTTAAATAATAGAGCTTGTTAGCTCTAAATATAGTTGTCGAGAAAACAGGCAATACTGTAATGTTGGCTAAAACCTATGTTTTTAGATTTCTTTGAAATCAAGAAGCTTTGATCTATATTTAGAATCACTTTCAAGGTTCGTCACGGTTGTGTTCATGGTCGTGCTCGTGCTCGTGCTCGTGCTCGTGCTCGTGGTTATGGTCGTGGTCGAGGTCGAGGTCGTGGTCGTGGTTGTGGTCGCGGTTGTGGTCGTAGTCATGATCGTGGTCATGATTGTGGTCATCGTTATGGTGTTATTATTATCATTAATATCTTAACACTTACTGCGACGTATTTCTGGGGACCGGACGGACCCACCCCGACTCACTGTGTACACCAGGAATCCAAATGGTGTTATTTTTATCATTAAAATCTTAACATTTACTGCGACATTTTTCTGGGAACAGGACGGATCCCCCGACACACTATTAATATCTTAACACTTACTGCGACATATCTCTGGGGACAAGACGGACCCCCCCGACACACACTGTAGACGAGGGAGCCAAACGCCAGCCAGCAGGTCGAGTACGTGCTGGCGTTACTCTTGACGGGCGGCAAGGTACAAATATCCTACAAAAACAAAACAAAGTTATTGCCAGAACTAGAAAGAAACCACAAGAGATTTTCAAATTACTTAAATCACTTAAAAGTGATCAGGGACACGAAGGTTGCTCAACTGAAGGCGATTTCTTCCCTGATGTTCTCGTTCTGGTCATGCGAAGTACTAATCAAATACGCATACGCAGAGCTCTAATTGGAGAATATTTTTTCTGTCAGGTGACCGCCGGAACCGGAGACGAACAGCCGAACTCACGGTGACGTCACCCACTGATTAGCCGAGCGCAAGAAGACCTAACTACAAGGTAAAAATAGCTCCAATACCGATGTTTCGATTAGATTCAAACTTTCTATAGTATTAAAGTTCTAAAACAAAGAAAAATATCTTCTGAAAACTACGTTTATCATACGCAGGTACCAAGACAATCGCAATGCAAAACTGTCTTCAGATTTAGTTGGCGGTCTTTGTAATCATTATATATTTTAGAACTAGGAAGTAAAAAAAGTCTCCTGACTGAAGACTACAAGGTAAAAGAATTAACCAGATCTACTCTGTATATTCAGTATTTTAAATATACGGGTCGACCAGCAGCTGCTTGAAGCGGCTCTCTGATTGGTTAATCGAACAATAACGATAATAATAACCAACACCTTAAAACAA
>JAOEHT020329228.1:0-10015 GCA_025448195.2 Parazoanthus atlanticus | reverse complement strand
AATAGCCCCAACAAGACCTAACACGAATTAACAGCCCTAACAGCCCCATTAAGACCTAATAGCCCCAACAAGACCTAACACGAATTAACAGCCCTAACAGCCCCATTAAGACCTAATAGCCCCAACAAGACCTACCACGACGTATCAGCCCTAACAGCCCCATTAAGACCTAATAGCCCTAACAAGACCTAACACGACTTATCAGCCCTAACATCCCCATTAAGACCTAATAGCCCCAACAAGACCTTACACGACTTATCAGCGCTAACAGCCCCATCTATCGATCTAATAGCCCTAACACGATCTAACAGCGTAACACGACCTATCGGCCCTAAGAAGACCTAGCTAGCTCTAACGCGATCGAACAGGCTAATACGATCTAACACCCCCAAGAAGGCCTAGCTAGCCCTAACAGGGTCTAACAGCCTAACATGATCTAACAGCTTGAAGAAGACCTAGCTAGCTCTAACACAATCTAACAGCAGCCTAACACGACCCAACAGCCCTAAGAAGACTGAGCTAGCTCTAATATGACCTGACAGCCCTAATGCGGCCTAACGTAACAAGATCTAACACGGTCATTTGAAGTATACTTCGTTTTACTTGGACCTAAAAAGGAAGCTCTTGTACATTGTTTAGAACATCAGCAAACTGGTCCTTTATTCATTTAACAAGACTGAAGCTCACAACAAGGTCATATGTTAAAACATTGGGAAAACAATCATAGTGAAATTTTTTCCAATAACGGAAGATATTTTATCTTCCACAAGTTAACTTATTTCAGATTATGGTAGAGATACTGTTTTCTAAACAAATGTAAGCTAGCCATTCTCTTTAATAAAACTCTTACCATCTAGTTCACAAGATCAAAACCACGAGGTTGACAGCTGAGCTGAAGCGTTTCTCTGTATGGAAGAGCATTTACTTGTGAGGCATATCATGCGCAACTACAAATACTGGCACTAATGACAAAAGCAAATGAAATGTAGGAAAATTAACAATCAAGATGAGCTAAACCATCATCGATTCTTTTTCTTAAATTATTCCAGGAGATTTGATTGAGTTGACCGGTATTGATTTTCATATTTTAGAGTCAAGCAAAGAAACACAAAATATCTTGTTTTTTCTGAGAGGAACAACTCAGTTGACCCATAGACCGACAAGCTAGTCTGATGATCTAGTTGTCCCAAGCCATATTTTAGCTGCCCCAGACAATGGACATGGCTCGAGTCCTGAGTGCTATTGCATTTTTAGGAAATAGTGCTATATAACTTTGAATTTATTGTGGCCTGTTTGATGCTCCATAATTTTAGCATCATACCATTTTGTGATGCTGTCAAGCAGTGAAAAATAGGTTTTGGAGGCTGTGGGAGGCCCTCAAACCAACCTAGATTTAAAAATATCTTAATGATTGAACAAGTTAATATGTTGTTTTTCATTTTCTTTTGGGAATAGGGAAGCTGAGATCCTCCAATGATTGCATTCCTAATAATTCGGTTAGTGTAAATGCTTGCTTCTTATTGGTGGAAAGCGAGTCAGTGCCTTTATAGCAGAGTCACAGTTAGATTTTCTAAAATTGACTTGTTCATTTCTGAACAAAGCATAGAGTTCAGTATGAACGAAGAGTTTCTAACTTTCATATTTTCCCCGAATTTAACAATGATGTTTGGTTTCGTCATTGTTTGATATAATAAAACTAGGTGCAATATGCTTTTTCAAGCTTTCTATTTTTATCATTTTAAACATTAATTTTCTCGGAGGAAAATTAAATTGAAAATTTCCACCCAATAGCACAGAAACTCCCATTTATGCTACCATTATTATTAATAGGAATCGGAAATCATTCCTTTGGTTTTGAAATAAATTGGAACTACTTGTACTTGTGAACAGATCAAACTCTTTATAATTTTCTCTCTTGGCGACTTCCGATCTGTTCATTCACACAATTAACTCCAAATTGTTTCTCGAATGGAGGGATTTCCTACACAAATAAATATTAAAGCCAAATTTTAAGCAATTCCACAGGTGGTGCTGGCAAGTGGACATCTTGATAGCTGGGATGTTGGTCAGGGTGCGATGGACGATGGAGGCGGGGCCTTCATATCCTGGCAGGCCCTGTCAATTATCAAACAACTCAATCTTCGCCCAAAGCGAACAATGCAAGTTGCTTTGTGGACAGCTGAAGAAGTCGGACTTTCTGGTTCACAACAGTACTACAACCGACACAAGGTCAATATTAGTAACTACGACATGGTCATGGAGTCTGATATCGGCACTTTCCAACCAATAGGAATTCAGTTTACAGGAAATGCCAAGGCACATGCTATAATGGCAGAGGTTATGAATCTTCTTAAACCCATTAATGCATCTGGACTTGTAAAGCGGGCTGAAGGAGGAGATGTGTCATTCTGGATCAGGGCTGGGGTGCCAGGTGGAAGTCTTGACAACCAAAATGGGAAGTATTTCTATTTCCATCACTCTGACGGTGACACAATGACTGTGCAAGACCCAGATGAGATGGACATGTGTGCAGCAGTTTGGGCAGTAGTGTCGTATGTTGTGGCAGACATGGAGGAAATGCTGCCGAGATAGACGATTATCGCATAGGTGTTTTATTAATTGGGAAATTGTTGAGTGTGATGGTTTGAAGGGCATTGTAAACTGCTTTCATAACTTTTTTATGATAAAATGTTTTTGGAAGAATGTTATTGTACCGTTTCTCCCAGTTGTTGTACTGCTTTTCCCAGTTGTTGTACTACTTTTCCCAGTTGTTGTACTACTTTTCCCAGTTGTTGTACTGCTTTTCCCAGTTGTTGTACTGCTTTTCCCAGTTGTTGTACTACTTTTCCCAGTTGTACTGATTTTCCCAGTTGTTGTACTGCCGTTCCCGACTGGTTGTACTGCCTGTCCCAGACCTTTGAGGATGTGTCCGCATGTAAGGACCATCCTGCGCCCCTAACACCTTTGGGATGTTTCGACATAGAAGTACCACCTCTAGGTCCCTGAGGAATTTGAGGATGTGTCCGCACGTAAGGACCACACCTCGGTCCCTCGCACCTTTGGGAACGTGTTCACACATAAGGGGCATTCCTTGGTTCCCGGGACCTTAGAGGATGTGTCGACACGTAAGGACCACCTCTTGGTCCCTCGCACTTTTGGGGATGTTTTCACACATGCGGGCCATCCTTGGTTTCCTGGGGTCTTTTAGTATGTGTCCACACATAAGCACCATCCTTGGGTCTCTCACACCTTTGGGGATGTGTCCACACATAAGGGCCACTCCTGGGTCCCTGAGAGATTTGAGGACATGCCCATACTTAAGGGCCACCCCTGGGTCATTCACACCTTAGGGGATGTTTTCGAACACAAGTGCCACTCCTGAGAAATTTGAGGACATGCTCACACATAAGGGCCACCCCTTGGTCCTTCTAACCTTTGAGATGTGTCCAAACATAATTGCCACCCATTGAGGATATGTCAACATATTAGGGCCACCCCTGGTCCCTTACACCTTTGAAGATGTGTCCACACAAAAGGGTGGGCCCACCCTGGGTCCTTTAGACCTTTGAGGATGTGTCAACATTTAAGGTCCACCCCTGGGTCCCTTACACCTTTGAAGATGTGTCCAAACATAAGGGTGGACCCACCCCTGGGTCCTTTAGACCTTTGAGGATGTGTCAACATTTAAGGGCCACCCCTGGGTCCCTTACGCCTTTGAAGATGTGTCCACACAAAAGGGTGGACCCACCCCTGGGTCCTTTAGACCTTTGAGGATGAGTCCACACATAAGAGCCACTCCTCTGTCTCTTAGAGATTTTAGGATGTGTCCACATTTGAGGGCCACCACTGGGTCTGAGACCTTTTTGGGATGTGTGCAGACATAAGGAGCATTTTTGAGACCTTTCCTGTTGTCTCCAGGCAGAAGGACCAGCCCTGGTTTTATAAGCGTTTGTACCTTTTTTGGTTTCATATAGAAATCATTTCACCAGAAAATTCCAAAGAATTACATGTGATTAAAATATTTAACATGAAAATAAACTCGATACAGAAACTGGTATAGCTTTATTCGTGAATTCTGATTTGTCTCATTGAATAATTTACAAACGTGTTTTGTGTGCAGGATATCAAATTGTAAGATTGACCGAAATTGTACTGAGAACACATGTTACCCGACGTTTGCATGAATATGATCCTACTTTTTATTACGGCTCCACTTTTGAAGTGGTCAAAACATGGGCAGTTGCTGTTCATTTTACTTTCGCAAAAGGTTATGCCCCTAATTGTATTTATTAACACTTTTGGTACAATAAAAATATTTCGCATTTGTTCCACTATTGATGCTTTGCGTTGGCACATAGAAGAACTACTCGTGTACCGTTTCCCACATTGCTGTCCAATTTGAATTGGGTATGTGGTGCGTGACTATATAAAGTTCTTCCAACTCCATTGCACTCAAAACTTTTCTCCAATGCTCCAGTCCAAGGATACACTCATTGTACTAGCAGTATATACGATATAAATCGGGAAATCTGATCAAAGATTTGTTTCGCTCAGTGAGCAACGGGCAAAAACATCTTAATTATTTTGATCCAAAAAGTTACTTGTTGCTTACTTTTGCTGTAAACAGTGGATTTTGAAGTGCGATCTTCAAAATCATTTAATAATTGACCTTAGTATATGTTTATCGTGTTCTATTGCAAATCCCTCAATCTCATTGGTTGTCTCATCGTTTTATATTCGCTGATATACAACGGATCGCATCGATGCATTTTCGCATGCGCGAGTGACTGATTTGAAGTTTGTCATTCGTCTATAATATGAAGTAAAGTGGTCGAAAAATGTAGCTAAAAGGGGTTTTCTTTATCAATAAGCAACGAAAAAATTATACTAAAATAATTAGAATGTTACTTATTGTTTCTGGGAGTGATAGTCCGCTCAGCTATGTACTCACAGAACATGCCAGCTCGTGTTCTAATTGTTACATATACAGATAATGCCGTCAGTTGGTTTGATACACGAAATGGGCACACAAACACTTGAGTCAGTCAAGATGACAAAATAGTTCGATTATCTAAACACTGAGGTGTGGGAAACGATGCCACAGCAACCGGACAAACGATAAAATTCAGTCCTGAAAACTTACCAATGAATCTTTGTATTGCAGCTTGATATATAGATTTGTCGTTTGAATGTTATATAGGACTGCCACGACCTGGTCCCAGGCTCTACTTAATACTCTCACTCAAGTATGAGCTGATGACCGTTTTTCTGAGCCAGGAGCTGAATGATACAGTTCCGCTTGTTGTGATTTTTATTAGAATTTTTCGTTGAAACTGAGACACCTCTTAGCTTAATGGCAATAACGATTGATTCATGGATAAAGTTTAAGCATTTTAATTCACATTTTCATCCTGCCACCAGTGTCTTTATCATCGTCAGGTACCATGTGAGACGTGCGCTTGCGGGACCAGCCAAGCCTTATTTAGGTGGATCGGTGCAGGCTTGAAGCCAAACACCAAGTCACATGTGTGTGGACATACGTCACAAAGTATTTTGCGAGTCTTAAGTTAAGAAAAACGTATTCACCGTTTAGTTTATTCGCAGGGGAAGAAAACCCTCTGTGCATACGTGATTTGGCTGCGACACAAGGGACATTCTTTACACATGACAGAGCATTCCACGCAACAAACCACGTGACCACAGGGACAGAAAGCTGTTGCTACTTCCATGTCCATACAAATCTGACAAATGCGCGCATCTTGCAGATGTCGCACCATTTTCTTGAGCTGTGACGGCGATAGATCTTCAAGATTCTCTTTTTCGGCAAGAGTTTTGCGATTCTGCAATTTACAGGGCTCCTCTCTCCGTTTCGTGCTGTAGGACTTCCGATGAGACAGGGGCGATTGAACAGGACGGTACTCGGAGATCATTGAGTAGCCACTATGGCTGCTGTCGTAGCCAATTGGTATGCTACTATGGTGACAAGAATTCAACTCGTTCCACGCCTGACTATAAGCTTGCCGACGGGTGCGTTGAACATCGAAAAGATACGTTTTGCCGAAGTCGTTACTGGGAAGCAGGATAGAGACAAGGCGTCCGAGGAATGTTCTGGTGCACTGGTCGATGACAGAGCGCTTGACCGTGTTGCACTGATAGAAAGTGTGGTATTCTGTGAAGGTGCGGAATAATGCCACCGCGTCATACTCGTTCTTGAGCTTATAAGTAATGCGCTGGGCCTGGGCCCCACTTCCACCGTACACCACCGTGAAACATCTGTTGTTGTAGGAAACAGTAGAAACGTCTTCAAACGAGATTCTGAACGGAAGACAAAAACGGCACCAATTAGTCACAAAAGTCTCATATATTTGGTATCCTTCTGCTGACAGAGCAGGTCAAAAACAACTAACACCTCTGACTACGCAAAACCTTATTCCGAATATATTTCCTTTAATTCCAAGATTTGAGGTGAGTTCGCCTTTTGTTTTCGCATGCAAGCGCTATCCGTATTTCGAATTTAAGAGAGGCAAACCTGAAAAGAACTAAACGCAGCATCGGAAGGACATAAAACTGGAGATGTTAGGTGATCGGTAGAAAAGACTAAATGGATGAAACAATATGGCCGGGATGAAGATTCGGTAAAGATAGACAGACAGATTTAAAACGAGAAACAAGTTTTGAAAAGAAGCCAACCTAGGAAACATCGAGAAAGGAAAAGAAACTTTAATGCCAATTGCAGTTAGAATCAATTTTGTTTTTAAAACATGGACTTTCAGTTTCTGCACGCTAATTGAAATACTAGATAACGTTATTTTCTGTTTTAAACTGAAAGTGGAGCAAAAGTAAAAGTTAGCGAGCATCGTCGGCCACTGGTAACCAGCGGCAGGACTGGAGAAAAATGGTTATTGAACATGACACCATGATCAAATGTGAGAACAAAAATGAAAAATTTAATAAGAATAACATTTCTCACTATTTGATTGAAATGAATGTGGAGTATGTCAAAACACCGCCTAAAAGTCTACCTGAAAAACAGCGAGATTGATCTATTTAAAATAAATTTTCGATGGTTTTTCTTGATCAATTACAACAAAACCTCTTGTATGTGCCTCTGAAAAAATTGTTCATCAATCTCTTTAGAAATAATGTTGAAGATTAATTTCAGTTCTTCATTCAGAATTTGTTGGCCATAACCACAATGCTATAACGTGTATCCACAACTAACCACATTCCACCACCTGTTAGGTTTGACACTACCAACTTCATACAAACTTGGCAGTTTGCAATTGCAAAGTTATAAATTATAAAAAGGGTATTAAATTTGAATTTTCCCGTTTTCTTCTGTCAGGGAATTCGAAGTATTTAGACCTTGTTATGGGAAGTAATGCCGGCTCGTCAGTTGGTTTTCAAAGTTGGTGCAATAACTAGGAAACTGTGTGGGTGTTTTCGTGTTATTTCTTTAAAGCGGAAACTCAAGAGGCTTATCTTTTCTCATAGCAATCTTTTGGTTTCGCAGTAATAATGTTGTATAATCATTATCTCAAAGATCCAAGTTGCTAATCTCTGCATTTCCAAAATGATTTTCTTTTGAATGCTGTTCAGTTTCTATTGCACAATAAAAGACTTAAACCAAGGGACAATGTTGTTGTTACATGCCTATATGTCACATCTACACATGTATGCGATGAGTCCAATGGCCGAGAACATTTTTGTATCTTTCATTAATCTGTTAATGCTATTGCCTGATGCCAAATAGTTTTAAAATATTCCTAAGATATTGAAGTGTGCTTATATTTTATCTGTAGGAGAGATAGATACAATTTTAATTCACGCAGTTTAGTTTACTCGGAAAGTTATATAGTCATAGATTATCGTACAGAGTGAAATACTGAATCTTTGCGGCAGAAGAAATAATTTACGAAACGGCGGGTGGCATTTAAGATTATGCTTGTGAACTACAGTTTATTCTGTTTTGCTGTCATTTCCATTACATAGAATAAAATTGAAAGTAAACCGCGAAGAGCGTCAGCAAAAAAAGGCCTTTATTCTTGTAAATTATTTTGCTCTATTTCCTTTTGGTCTGACCTGACCATTTCATTTGTTGGTTCCCATGATACTGAGTTCACTATGTTTAAATATTTCGAGTATATTTTAAAATACTGTTAAAGTAAAGTAAAAATTATTCATCCTGCCTGAAGTTAAGATAATAAAAATTGGAGGGAACATTTGGAGAAAGTACTCAAAACAATGACATTGCAAACAGAACCCGTCTGTTACCAATGCTCACGGCTCAACGGGTTTAATAACGAGGAGTTGGAATAAGAAAATCAAGAAAAGTACTCTCTTTTACAAAACAGCCAACTGTATTAATTTCTGATTTTGTTTCAATTTTTCAAAAAGATATTTTCTAGCGTAAAGCCACATAGATAAATAAAGATTTTACAATCTGTGATCTTGATCAGAATCACGTCACATGAGAAATAGAAAAAACGTTCAGACAAAACCGGGAGAGTTTACTTTGTTTTAAGCTCGTTCATATTCATGAACTATCTCATTTTGTATGCAGCCTTTCTAATTCTTTCTTATTTGACAGAAGGGAACTTTCGGCATTTTCTGTCGACTGAATTACAGCAATCCTCACCTCTTTTCCAGAGATTTCCTTGTTACTTCCCTTCCTTGTTTCAAGTCATACTCACGCTGAACACTGAACACGCGAAGACCGTCACTACCCACTGATATCTCCAGCCGCTTCATATCCTTATCCTCCTGCACCTTGCCTCGAAATTTCTCCACGCCATAACCCGGAACATTTGACAGTAAATGAAGAAGTTCAATTTTTGACTCGCTGATGTTTGTACCTACAAGTTTTACATGTTCCGAGGCAGAATCTTTGTGAAGGTCGGAGGACCTGGCGTACAGTCGGCACAGAGACAACGGAACATAAGATGAATACTTTGGAATTCGATCTTGGCTGAAGTCTCCACACTCGATTTGGGCAACGAGAGCACAGATTCTTGCCACTGTTCTAGTTTGAAGCATAGATAGGTCCAACTTTCCTTCAGCAATATGCCTTTTTAAAGTCAAGTAATATTCATGTCTGAAAGAAAGAATGAACGGATGGACGTAAACAAAAATCAAGACTGGGAAATATCAACCAATTCACAAGATTTTTCTTCTTCAACCTTAGCTATCGCTACAAAGTCCTACCTGGAGATTTCTTGTTGTAGCTCCTGAGGCTTAACAAAGAACTTAACCAAGATATAAAGTCTGTGGGGCGGCTTGCCGGTAAGTTGCGAAGACATTGAATTTCTCAAATTAAGCCATAACTGCACTCCTTTTGGTCCGTTGTATTTCAGACCAAAATAATCTTTTTCTACCAACTTCAATTTTTCGCAGACCTAAGAATTGGAATGAATAAAATTAATTTAAGTGAACACGTTCAATTATTTCAAGTAAAACCCTAACCGGAAACAATCGCTTTAGTCTTTCAAAACGCAAAGAAAAGCAGTTAGATTTCGTTGTGCGTTCTTCACAATACCTTGTCAAAACACTCTTGGCCGATGGATGATTTTGGAAGAACAATTTCATGAATTATGCCGTTTGGTTCAGAGATAAAGCACCACATATCGGTGAGTCGAAGCCGAGCTTTCCTTAAGTTTTGCAGTTCGGAACAACTATCCTTTCGCGTTAACGTCTTCCCTAAAAAAATATGAGTTTACCGGATATATAAGGGAGAATATTTATGAAACTGACATCAAGGCACAGCTGAAAGCGACAACGTTGAATTCATTTATAATGGGAGCCAATCAGAGGCCGACAAACGACCAATATGGTGACTATGGTGAATTCTGTATAATTTAGAATAAATTAGGTAGCATAAATTATTCAGTATGTCCTCTTCAGAAACCAACAAGAACTGTAAAAAAATCCTTCAATATGTCCCGATTTATTACGCCAACTAGTAGTTCATGTTTCTTTTATGATTTTCTGTCAAAGATAGAGTATGATAAAAGCTTTC
>JAOEHT020329144.1:0-10015 GCA_025448195.2 Parazoanthus atlanticus | reverse complement strand
TAGAAGTCATGGATTGGAATTCGTTAAACTGATCTTCGCAAGAGTCCATTCGGTATAGAGGACTCCAATTAATAGCTTGAAGGGTTAAGAGTAGAGCATTTCTATTAGATGTTCGGCAATCGCGCTTTAGCACCCTTGTAGTTGGTAAACTAGGAGTGCTCTTCCTAGAAGGCTGGAGGAGAACACTGGAGTGGTCGGAAAAACCTACAGGTGGTAAAATCACAGCGTCATCATAGAAGTTTGACAGTGTAGAAAAGGCTTGGTCCAGGATGTTACTACCCCGTGTTGGTTTGGTGACAAGTCTTTTGAGTTTAAAAGAAGAACAAAGATTTCCAGGCTTAAATTGATTAAAGTCCCCGAGAACTATTATCGCAGAATTCGGGTATAAAACAAGGGATGAATCCAGGCTGTTGAAAAGGTGTGCACGTAATCGGTTGTCGTCATTCTGGGGCGGATGGTATATAGTGCCCATAATGATTGAGTTAATTCCTCTGGGTAAACGGTGGGGTTTAATAACAAACCATTGACTTTCGATGTCTGGGTCATTTAAATGACGCAGTTCTGTAAAATCATAACGTGAACTAATAAATGTGCACAGACCACCACCGCGTTGATCTGTTGATCTGTCTCTTCGTAAAGTTACATAACCAGGTATGTTGATAAATTGGTCCGTCACGCGTGAAGACAGCCAAGATTCAGTAATTACCGCGATGTCACAATGATTGTTTGTTATAGATCCACTGATATCATCAAGCTTGTTGACCATTGACCTTGCGTTGCTCAAGAAGATTTTAGGAAACGAAGTGCAGTTTGTTGTCTGGCGAGAGGTCGTGCCAAAGTTAAAATCAGAGTTACAATCAGTCGCGGATCTCTGAAATTCAGAGTTAGCATGAGGGCCAGAGGTGTTAACTTGAATATTTAATAAGTTGGCGTAGTTAACCGTGCGTTGTTTGGAAGCTCTCGTTCGATTCGATATAACAACTCCAATCCTTCTACGACCAGCGCGTTTTCCTCGATAGTGTAAAACTCCAGCGTCTTTCAGGCTAGCGAGTACAGGACCAGGTAGTGAAATATTCGAAGCACGACGGAGATTGAAAAGCTCGCCCCTTGTGAAGGTCTTAATAGTTGAACGAGTATGCAAATTCACATCCGAAGAGTTCAAGTTCAGAGGACTCGAAGAACTTGTAGCTAAACTATCCGGTCCAGGGTTTCGAGAAACATCCAGATAGATGGTAACAACCTTGTTGTTTGCTGAAACAAATTATCACTGTCAGTCTTACTATACTGTATTTTTGTTACAGAGGATGGTAGGAAAGTCATGATTGATGTAGAAAACAAGAAAGGTCCTGAAATTTTAGAGACCTTAACCCGAGTTGCTGGAGCAACAGAAAGGTGAGTCAATGTAGATTACATGACTGTAGCATATACACTTGACAATTGGAGAGCTCTGTGCAAAAACAGCCTACATGTAAGTGATTTTTTTATGTGATTTTTTCAAAATACTGGGAAATGTCTAGTTTGCAATGCAGCTACAGTATTCATAGGGTAATCACACACAAGAAAATGTTAAGTTTTCTGGTAAGTTGGGATATTTGCTATGAAAATAAATGGAGGGGGCAGGGAGGGGGGGGGAGGCTTTTTCAAAAAACCTACTAGACACAAGTTATAGAGAGCTGTAGTGATCAAACTAACATGCAGTAACCAGCATATTTTTAGGAGTTGACAGTGTTTTACTCCCAGTATACATGATTGTATAGATTATAGGTTTTTCTTGGCATTTTGGAATGAGGTTCATTGGTAGTGAAAAGTAAAGTCATTTAGTATTGTTTTGGTGGAAACTCTTCTTGAGTTACAAGAACAATGTTGTAGGTGCCAACGTCACTGTTGAAGCAAATTCGAGGCAAACACTTATAAATAAGACTTTACGATTTAGGCCACAGATTCTGAACACAAGCTCAGTAAAATGACAACACGTTGAACAATAACTTTATTGTCTACAAATAGGATCACAGTCAAAGGATATGGCAATCCGGTCCATTGAACAACATATTTCGTCCAATCTACTTTGGTTGACAATGTGTGTTGACGCTTGACAGTAAGATCACCAGTGCTAAGTGTCCTTGAAGGCTCTCCAGTTAATGTAGCGGCTAAAGCAGCATAGCGGTTTCAAAAACTGAAATTCAAATTTTAAAAAAATGGCTATCACATCTAGAAACTGTCGAAAAGTACAAATAAAACAGTCAACTTACATAGATCTGTGTCCCTTGAATGATTACAATATTCGACAATCTGGCACAAACTCTGAGTTCGTTCGTAACTTTCTGTTGCCACGAGGAAAATATGCACTGGTTGCCCAAACTGACACAAAAATCACCTTAACATTGGCCCAGGCCCTATGAAATTACAGATTTACACGTGTCCATAACAAATGTGTTGGCTACAAAATATGAGTTCAATCGCCACATACTGTACATGTAGCACTGCTGAAAGAGAGAATCTTGAGGTTTTGTGAAGAGTGGTCTAAAATCATCACTTACATGGTGGCCATTTTTGCACCGACCTCTTCAGTTGTTTCAAAGCCAAAAAAATCGAAGCTGAAAATAAACTTGTCATGTTGCTGTTTTACAAATTTCATACAGGAGTTCTCAATCAATTTATAGCATATGGATTGCAAAATTGGTATAATTTAATTAATACACCAGTCCTGATCACTGTAAAATGTTGTCCTGAATAATCTGACAATAGTTTGTCAATAATTATTAATAATTGAAGAGCTCGGTGCAAAAACGGCCCAAGTGACCATTTGAACCACCCTTCACAAAACCTCAAAATTCTCCACTTTCATCAATGCTACAGTGGCCATTGGACTCATATTATGTAGCAACACATTATTCTTGTAATCCCAGTTGACTTTCCTCTCAAACATTACCTAATGATTTTTTTTTTCTTTGGAAGAAGCTGATTCCAAAATGGCAAGAAAAGCCTCTAATCTCTGCTGGCCCGGGTAAAAACATTTCCCCCTCCCTTCCTGGACTTAGAGGGGGGAAAGTGACCAGAAAACTATTTTGTTATGTAAGATTAGCCTTGGAGACAGTGTAGCGGACAAAAAACCTAGAAATTTCCCAGTACTTTAAAAAGTCATCTGAAATCGTCACTTAGGCCATTTTTGCACCGAGCTCTTCAATTGCTGTTACCAAAAAATCACAAACTTAATAAATAAATACTATTTCTTCAGTACCATAGACAGACTGCAACAAAACAAATAATTTAAACTCTTTTCAATATATTAAAGAATTATAATTGAATGAATGATGTTTAAAGTTATTTTAAGTTAAAGTTTTAAAAACCATAGAATCCAGTTAGCTGAGCTGCTTTGATTGGGATTTTAATGAGAACTATGCCCAGACTTCCCTTTTTTTTAATTCTTCGTTTTTTTTTCCTTTTACATTTTTTTACACAAAGAATAAACCAAAAACACACATGCATACACATGCACCCATACTCACACACATACGACAAATCGATCTGCTTATAAATACACTAAAGTCTGGACGCATTTAGTGTGTTTAGTGCGTCCAGACTTCCTGCCTCACCACATAAAACCAACTAATTCAAAATCGATTAGGCCAAGTAAAAAAAATTATTAGTTTCTCGTCCTCACCTGCCTCCTTTTTTCGTGCCGCCTCCTTTTTTTTAATTATTTTTTTATATGAATATTTTTTAAGAATATTTGCAAAAATATTGATGGAAAATACCAATTTTGAACTAAAACAAGCTTGATAATAGTTACTAAAATTGAATACGTGACCCAAAGATGTCACCCAGATCGCTCACATATGAGACAATTAAGCCAACAAAATGTATTAAAGAAAGACAACGTATTTTTAGCATTCCTCAGAAGTAATAAGAGCATCCTTTTCATAGTCGAATATAATTTGCAAACCTAATAAAGGCCGTAGTTCTGGGATATTTGCTCCAAATCATCCATAATGGGGCTTATAAAGGGGTTGGAGACTGTTCTGAGTAAAATTTAAAAAATCCCCAAAATAAAAAAAATAAAAAGACCCTCCCACCTCCTCGACAGATCCGGAAGAGAAACAACTATATTTTTTGTTTGGTCTTAATAATGATATTTTAAAGCTTCACCTAATAAGTATAGTATTTTCAACATTTATAAATGTATATAAAAATTTGCCACTAGAAAGTAATTCAGTATTGAGAAAATAATTTGAGTTAAATTCCTTATTACAGACAAGTACAATAAATTATGCATTCTAAGAAGCAGTGCAGCATCTCATAATGAACAAGAAATTATTTAATGGTGATAATTATTGAAGAGGGCACATAATTATATTATCTGAGAACATGGAATGGCTCAAGTGTTCAATTTAAGAAACTACATTTCATCAAAATTCTCATTGTTTTTCTCAAAACTAATATATAATTCTCAGTGAAACAATATCTATAGATAATGAACAAACTGAATAATGTTATCTTTATAAATCTTAATTTATGATTCATGTAACAAAAAGCTTTTAATAATAATATGTAAATTTATTTGTTGAATCAACATTAAACAAACAAAGCAAAAAGAACAATATTTAATTTTGCTTTGGTTCATTAAGAGTAGGGATGATCAACATTGTTTGTCAATTCAACAAGTGCTGCACATTTCGTGTGCTGATGTATTCATGAATTACCAATTTAAGTACTTTTCTGTGCTGCTCAATAAATTTATATAATTCAGTGTTCCTGGAGAGCTGAAACAAAGAAAACTTGCTGTAATTAAAAATAACTACTTAAACACAGCACATATGAGATCTTTGGAAGAGATATTTAAGTAAATATAAATGAAATTTACATTTTCCATGTCATATTGAAATTTGCAAGTAAGTCAGTATGAAATCGAACAACAACAACTACTACAGCAACAACAAAGTATGAATTTAGATAGTCTAATTTGCATTCACAATCTTATTCAGAATTTAACTCGTCCAATATTTGAACATTATTCAGTAAAATATAAATCAACACAGTCAATTTAGGCAAAATGATGGACTAAGCTGCTGTCTTCTCAAAACTTTGTTTTGTAAACAAATGGAACTGCGCTCGACTTGCTTGAAGCTGGTATATGAGCATGCATAAAGTGATAAACACTCCGACCGACATATCAACTTCCACTTTCAACCAGCTCTTGCGAACGGAAGACAACTTAAAATTAAACAAAAACAATGGACTGTGGTTTTATTTGCATGCACATTATTTGAATACAGCAAAATTAACTGGATTAGTAAAATCTAAAAATGCATTTTTAACTTAAGAATTAACAATAAAGGTATTCAACCTGCCGTGTCGGTGTGCCCCTCTGTACCTGTCAGTAGCTACTTTGTACAGATTTACAAGGCTACTTGTCGAAACACTATTTAAAAAGTTCGAGAATTTTCTTATATAAACAAAACCCGTGAACGTACTAAATCTGTATACACAACAAAAACGCAACTGGGAAATCCCAAGGCATGTATTGTGACGTTGTGACATTTACCTGAACGCAGACATGCGAAGTAATCCTGAAATGCATAGCACTGAGACGAACAAATCCCTCGCCACAGATCAAATCAATGAAGTGGAAACGTTGATGAACAACAAGCACGAATAAGCACAACAACTGAATTTTTCTCCGAGTATAATTTTCTATATTTTTCATCAAAACAGCATCATAAGATCGCTGTAACGTCAAAGCATGAAAACATTGCCAGTATTGAGTACAACCTATTTCAAGATTTTCAACCCTGCACATACCGCTGCTTTGCTTAGATCCAGACGAGTTGAGCCTTCGTCACGGCATTTAATAATTTCTTTGTGAATATCCTGCAAGGTAAAAACAAATTATAAAAGCTGAATTTTACAGTGGCGGAGATAAGACCCGCAGCTTGCTAACCAAAAATAAACACTTCTTGATTGACCAGTTGATGTCATATGTTATGTACCAGTACCGACAGATATATACTTACAAGATCTGCTGTGGTTTTTGGCTTTTTCTTTACCGTCGGTTTTGGTTTAACTCCAGGAAGCGATACATGAACTTGCTTTTCTTTGACTACTTCGTGTTTCTTGCTTTCCTTGTGTGAATGTACCGAGTGGGAGCTGGAAAGCTGAGTAGATAAGGGATTTTCATCTGGTGCTGAACCGACAAGTTCTGCCGTATCATGAGCATTGTTGAGCAAACTTGTATCCGGTGAATCGATCCTTCCAGCTCCTCCTTTTGCCTTCCTCATAACGAAATTTAGCACTATATATCCAACTGGAGCTATTTATGTTAGACTTATCAAGGATTTCATGTGTGAGCAAGTACGTTCCTATATCTGGGATGAGGGGGGAGGGAGGGAGGCTGTTACATGCACCAAAGTTACAGAGTTGCAAAGTATTCACACTATTAATGCACTGGTGAAATAAGACTTTGCAATGATCTTTCATTGATAGTGTAGATACAAGGTCATGAAGATGCCTTCAAACCTAATAGATGTATTTGATTTAACTTGTATATGGAAAACTGAGTTTCAAAGTATTTATTTAGGTCCAATTTATTTCTTTTGTTTAGGATTCTGACCCTGATGAAAAGCAAAAATCCATCCTAATGTTTACCTGTGGTGGTAAATCTACATGTACATCAACAGGTGAGAGAAACTGCCGTCCTCCCAAATCCCATACTTGCTGAGCACTTTCATTGAAAATATATAATTATGGTTTCTTTGAAATGATGGCAGGATGACAGTCACTCTTGATTAATGTTATTGTAATGTATAATCTTTGACTTACATGTACTGGTAATGGCATGCATGGTTACTTTTTGTAGAATATATTTTTTATTGTATAGCCCCATAAAAAAATCATTGTTTTATCTTTCCCATCCGCATTGGATTTTGTTGCCACATCAAAGCATTTTCTAGTTTATATTGCACAACAAGGAATCAGTTTTATTATTTTTCAGGATCTCTTTATTTTCAACAAATTTTCTGATCATGAACTTGCTAAATGCAGTTATAATCCCCCTGTCCCCTTTCCCTGAAAACAATTATCCTCTTTCCAGAGATCAGGCCCCGCTGGCCAGTGGCTGCCAAATTCATGTCAGGCCAGTGGATTTCACAAAGGAAGGGAAAAAAACACTTAATAGTGTATCTTTCAATTTTGTTTTTAGACAGATCCAAGGTTAATGAATTTGGAGTATCCTAAAGTTGAACTCAAGTACTTGGATAAGATATATCCATACAGTGTAGTCATCAAGATAATTATATTTGAAAAGAAACAAAAATGAAGTGTGTGAAACTTTGCCCATCACGGAGTTGACCTTGTCCGGTTTTCAAATAGTTATGTAAACTATACTGTAATTATCTGCATGTGTTGCAATATTTGCCAAGTTTAATTTCGATTTCAATAAACTTGCTTGTCATTTTGATTAGTTCTTTGAAATTTCCAGTGGATGATAATGGGGATGATGATGATGATGACGAACTGCTGGCTGTATCAACAAGTGACATAAGAGCCTTGAAGGAAACTTTTCCTGGGCATTCTGAGGATGAAATTGTGCAAGCACTGAAAAGTTGTTCATGTTCACGAGACAGAGCAGCCGAGACACTAATGCAGAGACAGGGTATGACTGGAAATTCTGAAGCAGGTGAACCTCCATCACATCAGCAGTTAGCAATAATCGCTGCTGAAGAAGTCACCAGGTCAGTAACAGTTCCTAGGGGGCAGGGGACAATTTATTTTTGTCAAGGGGGATGATTCAACATTCATGTTGTAACTGGCCCTTGAAGAGGGCCTGGAAGAAGGCAGTCACTATTGGGCGTGGGCAAGTGTGTGTGTGGCTGCTTCCTTCTGACCCCAGAATAATTATACTGATGCAGTAGCATACTCAGAGCTGGGCTGCATTTACATTGACCAATCAGATTTAACTTGATACAGCCCCTTTTTCACATAAAACCTGTTAGTGACTGAAAAAGTTCCTATTGCTATTCAAATTTAAAATGACCGGTCAAGTTTGACACCTTTTTCCCATCCCTTCAGATAATAGAAATAATTTTTTATTTTATTTTTGTAATAATGGAGTAGCAAACTGTTACAAAGGCAGGGTATTTAGTGGTACCAGATTACTGAATGCTGAATTTAATTAATATTGGGGAAGTGCGGTATTAATTGTTTTTATTTTCTTATGCTCAACAGCCTCGATGACATCCTGTCTAAACTGTACAAGACAGTAAACCAAGATGAGAGAATTGACATCCGCATTGACCGAAAAGATATCCTCCAGGATGGCCTCAGACAGTTGAAGAGGAAGAAGTAGCTGACTGGATTACTGAAAGTCAAGTTCTTTGGGGAAAGTGGTATTGACACAGGTGGTGTACAAAATGACTTTTTATTAGGTAGTTTTTTTCCAACTTTATAGCTTAGAAGTTGACTAAAGTAGGTCTAGAAACAGACCACAAGTATGATCAAACTTCTTAAATTTTAAATATCAATAAATCTGGTTTCATGCAGGTATCAATTTGAAAGTGTTCTTCCATGGTACTATTGCATTTTGAAGGCCATTCATTTGGTATAACAACATTGCTTTTGTTGTATATGTGCTTTACAGGAAGGGGGGGCGGCAACAGTGGCTGGACAGTGGTCATCTTGGGGCCCAGTAGCTCACATAACAAGATGCCATAGTTGTTATTTTAATTAGCAGTAAGGACCTTGCCTCTCATTTTCAAACTTCAAATTTGTGAAAATTTTCCACCATGAACAGCAAGATTCATGAAAAGAAAACATGAGCATTTAAAGTCTGACTGAAGAGCATTCAAAATATCCCTTGTAGCTGCTGCTAATGCTAGTGAAATCAACCAGCAGACCATTATAAAATAATGTTAATAATTAGAATGTATCCAGAGTAGGGTCAAAGTTTACATCATTATACATGTATCCTCTAGAGGGTCCTGGTTTATAATTGACTTATTGTATGAGTGTTGTAAAACAATGTTGATGGTCTGGATGTCATTATCTGCAGCAATAATGGCTGCCATTGAAACTACACTGTTTGAAGGGGCAACAAGTGCAGCTGGGCTTGCACCCATGCACAATACGAAGCATTGGAGAATGGAATGTTCAGGGCAGTTGGTGAAGTGACAGTCCTCTCTTTGTTACAAGAAGGGCCACCGCCTGCATTCATGTCAGACTGGGTTTTCAAGTACCTATGCAAACCGGATGTTGCTGCTACTGTTGTCATACCTGATGACATTACATGCCCAGAAACCAAAGATTTGGCAAGAAAGGTACTATAAAGCAATAATTTTTAGATGATTTGGCCTCTATCTCCATTGGTTTTATTAGAAGATTATTGGAAACATGGTGGCAATAATGAAGGGTTCATAGCACCTGGAGAAGATCCTGGATTTTTGTTTTGCCATTTTTGGAAACTGCTACAAAATTTTAAATCCTGGAATTCTTGTGTTGATATTCCTGGAATTTTTAAAATACAAGTACAGTTTAATCCCATTATATTTGGAACTCATTTAGTTCAATCTATAGTTTCCCCAAGTTTTTGAAGTGATATAAATGTATGTTTCCTTGGGGCCTTTTCAATGTATATTTGACCCGGTTATTTGTTAACCCCAATATTTCTAACTGTTTTCTCCCTTGCAAGTTCGAAATAATGGGGTTCAGCTGTTATATCATTCTTTCTTCATACATTTCAGAAATTTAATTTTCAGTTAAAATTAACAGAAATTCAACAAGAAAGCAATAATCCTGGCCAGTTGTTGTTGTCTTGGAGGAGGGGAGAATGTATGATAGTACTATTATTAATGCATATCTGAGTTCAACCATGTACATACTGTGAGTATTGATTGTTTTTTTTGTTTGAGGTAGAACAGGCACAATCTGAAGAAGAATTCAACTTAATATTTAAGAGGCCGTCCACGAGAGAACCATGCAGGCGGCGGTACAGGGGGGGTCACGGATTTGGCTCATATTTTGCATA
>JAOEHT020329058.1:0-10016 GCA_025448195.2 Parazoanthus atlanticus | reverse complement strand
CACAAAAAAAATCATATTTCTACAAAATCATACATAAACTGAACCAGATCAAAATTTAAAAGGAGGAAAGTAGGGGGCACAAACCGTTTACTAAAATCCCCTATTTAGAATATAGCTTACAGTAACATATATATATATATCAAGCTAGTTTATAGATCGTTTTCACAAAAAAAAAAATCTTTGTTCAGGAAGAAACTAGTCCGATTTTAGAGCAACACTTCAAGTGTTCTGTACATAGCAGGTACAAATAAACAAATGGTCGAAATCTTGGAGCAATGGGATTCGTCCTGACCGAGCTATTGTCCAAATAATATTCGAAAAATATACTGTGATTAGTAAATGTAGCGGGAATGTTGGTGACAACCAAAGTTATGGCATGGTACACCAATAGGCTCTTTGCAACACGTGACTAGCCTCATTGCAATTGCACTGGACCACATGCATCCCAGCCTTATCCTCCAAAAAATTTATCTTATGTTTTACATGTTCAAGCTGAATCAAGGATATGAATTTATGTTGTTTCGGAACCACGCCGGGACTGCTTGCGGTCCAGTATAATGAGGCTAGGCACGTGTTGCAAAGGGCCTGCCCTATATGGCGGCCAAAACTGTAGCATCCAAATGAAGCTGTTTTACCTATCAAAATGTCTGGGTTCATTTAAAATCACGTTTAAAGTTTTACCAAAGTATACAGTTTTGATTTTGCTAAAGTATAAAGATTTTCTTGACATTTCGAAATACGCTGAGTCAGACTGTTACAAAATTTAGAACACTGTAACTCAAAAACGAATCATTGCATCGGCGTTAAACTTTCCAGTAATACTTTTGATGTTGATTGTGAATCTTATCAAAAGAACAGCTTTACCGAATTCAGTTATAGTTTAGATTTTAGAATTTTGACGTCAGGTGGAAACGATCCATATCACCGTGAGACAAACCTTACACAATGTTATCCATTTACTGGTTTGATTATCTGCTACGAGACTTGTAATAATATGCAATAACCATATTGGACATTGAAGAAAATCATCGAAGGTTTTTCTTTTTATAATGAAGTTACAGTCAACCGATTAGAAAGTGAGACAATTCTCGAATTCCCTGCACCCAATAACAGTCAGACAGACATGTTTGCGATTGCGGTCGAGCGGATGTACAGCTTCGTCGGTTTTAATAACAACTCAAATGACAGCAAACTCTATTCCTACTGACAATGAGTTTTTAACACTCCCCAGGCACTCCCCAGGGACTGGATACTAGAGTTGCGGGTGATTCTCCGCAAAGGTCTACCGTAAATCCCGGTGTATAAGCCTAGAATTTGACCCCAAATTTTTGATACATAGTTTGGGGGACGGCTTATACAAAGGGTGTCAACTTTGGAAAAAATAAAACAAGCAGACATGTCATATAAAAGTTGTTTATAACATCAACTTATCCTTATTACAGCTTTAGCGATTTGAATAGACGACTTTCGCGTTAATTGAACAATAAAATTGTCACCTGTCCTGGTAATCATTGAACAAGTGCGCAAATTACCGTGGAGCAAATTCATCTGTTCTCTCAGTCCGCATACCGACATGTAACAATCAAGGGCCACTATATGTCTAGTGCCGTAAACATAAATGAAAATACTGTTTAGCATGTTTTCAAAATGGGGGGTCGGCTTATACAACGGTAACATAAAGTCGTTTTTTGCTCTGGAAATAAGGGGGTCGGCTTATACAACGAGTCGGCTTATACACCGGGATTTACGGTATAGGTTTTTAAGAATTTCTTTCTTCTTGTGAATCTCACTCTAAATGGACGCTGGCTGACGCCATATTGGTTTAGGGCCTGTTTGCAGAGAGAAATGCATATGGTAACCGGGCTAAGGCGGGTTAAAAGATAGTCTGCGTAAACATGCAAAATTGCAAACCCGCTTAGCTTGGACGGGTTATCATTAGCATTTCGCAGCCGGGTTATCTTTTGACGGCCCAAATTGCTCTGCTTGCATTATAAACTGCCTGCTAACGACTCGTTTGCATTAATAGTTGGCAAAGCAAAAAGCCACAACATTTGGAAACATGCAAATAAAGGCACAAGCTTAAAAAATCACGACATACTTGCTGGCGAAACTCTTACTTTTTTCGGCCAGTTTTTGTACAAGCAGCGTTCAGCGCGCGGAGCGACCGAGCGGATTGGAGCGTTTACATGGCGGGTAACCAAAAGTGGTTACTGACTTGCAAGGGTTACCCGTCTCACATGCAAACGAAACCGGCGGAAAAAACAATAGAGGCGGGTAACCCGGCTAGTCGGGTTATCTTTCTCCACGTAAACAGGCCTTTAGTCTGGTAGCTGTTGACAGCGCGTACGCAAAGTGAGAGAGGTGTAGTAACTGGGCAAGCAAACTACTTCCGTTAGTTACCAGATCTACCGAATAAGTAGACTACCATTGTTCTATAAAAGCACTAAAAAGCAAAACTTAAATTGTTTTCAGCTTTGACGCTTTAAAATGTGCAAAATTCTTCCAATTATGCTCAAGCATTGTTTTTTTTAAAAAAAAATTGTGCTCGTTTGTTCCAATTATGCCAAACATTATGCTAGCACAATCGGCCAAGGCCTACGACTATCAGCCATTTGCTTCTTTTCGAATCCCGAACATAGCCCTACGTGTTCCGAGCCTTTACTATAACATCGTTGAGAAATCTTGAGCCCTTTAAAACGTTTCCGAAGATTTCCGAACGCATGCGAAAATTTGTCCGGAGAATTCCCAAGATTTTCCGAAAATTTAGTATAGCATCGTTAAGTAAACATTAATTAATTACTAAATTGTTAAAACTTTTAGCAAACATTTCGGAGAGTTTCCAGTTGAAAAATTGGAACGGTAGAAAATCAGGGGAGGAAGAAACCAGTTATTTGTCAAGGTTTGGTAATAATTTAGGTTAACTATTATAGTCCTACGGAAGAAAAAGGCAGTGTTTATTAAATACCAACAAAATGAATCACATTTTCTCTGTTACTAAAAATATGATTGTTTGCAAGGTACTGTTTAATTTTTTTTTTACTTTATAACACCAAACTATTACCATTCAAATTAAAATTTGTATCCCAGGGTTGTGATATGTGGGCAGTTTAGCAGTATTGCTGTTCTCCGTTGAGTTTATATTATCTGAAAATCTAAGGACTGGCGTTTACTTGGGTTAACAAACTTATTGCTCTTCATATGAGGTGTATCAACCTCACTGCCATAGTCAAAGTAGTCTTCTCGAACAGTTGACATACTCCCTTGCATCACTTCTGTGTTACTTCCTTCATCAGAATCTTCCAACAGGCCAAGTACGTCCATATCATGCTCAACTTTCCTCACTTGCTGTGGAGTAAGACCCTTGTCTGATTCAGCTAATGCTGGCCTTGCAGGACTCTGCCTTAAGTTTTTTGTTGAAAGATTTTCTAAGTCAGGGGACTCTGAACTCATTTTTCCTGCAGGTGCTTCACTGTGTTGTTTGCTGTTACTACTAAAGGCCGTACATCCGATCAGCTTCTGCTTTTCTGCATTCAAAATTGCTTTCACCTTTTCTTTTGACGGTTGTACCTCTTTATAATTTAAATGGGAATTACTATCCAAGGAGTTGTCTAACTCCTTTTGTGGTGTTGCAGGTAGTCCTGGTAGTTTTTCGGGGTCTGGTCTGCAGGCAATTGCATCATGTTTGTCAGCAAGGTCACTGTCTGGTAATGCACACCCCTGAGGCTCAGGTCTTGAACTGGCCACTCTAATCCACTCATACATGTTCCTCTTATTTGGTGTGCGTTGAGTTTGATTTGGCACACGTCTGAAGTTTTTCAGCCCTGTATCAATGTGTTTCTTACCTTCTTTTATTTTTCTAACTCTTTCCTTGCCTATCTCTGAAATAACTTTCTCTAAGTGCGAGTCCACCAACTCTCTCTTTTGTTCAACCGTCCGCTTCTTGTCTTCCTCTCGTTTACATTTAAGCCATTCATCATAACTCACAGACTGCATTCTTTGGGGAGATGTTTGCCCTTTCAATGTTCTGTTTAATGAAGAAGTATCTCTAGCTCTTGAAGAAGCAGTTTTTGGTCCCATAACTGCAGTCTTGGGTCTCTGTGAAGTTTCTTTGTATTCCCGCTCATATCCGAGTGGGCTCTGGGATTTCAAAGTAACTAATTTGGATTTCAATTCACTGGACATCTTGGATGTGTGCTCAAGTTCTGAATGCACTTTGTTGCTCTGACGCTGTGTTGAAATTGTTGTACTTTTATTTTGTCTTGTTGTTGTACCTCCTTTATTATTTGTGTTATGTGATGTTTTGATGTTTGTATCGTCAGGCTGAACTGACTGACATTTGAAACTCTTTACAACTCTATAGTTTGATGGTACATGATTGTCAGGGCTTTTCTCCTGCTTTGGGGTGATTTTGTTCTTGTCGATCATGGTTGCCACGCGCAGAGCAGCACTGTATTGATGCTTTTTCATTTTCATCCATTCCTTCACCCTTTTCTCAGACTCCTCATGTCTCTCTAACTCCTGCCTTCTCTCTTCTTGAATAGCAAATCTTTTCTCTCTCTTCTCTCGCCTTTCAACTCGCCTCTGTTGTTTCAGAAGCCTGTTTTTCTGGTGCAGCCATGCAAGTATGGCTGGGTTTTTGGACTGTTTTAGCAGATGTTCAGACCCAAACTCCTTTCTTGTGCCGTCGTCGTTCTTTATAGTTATCTGTGTCAGTCTCGGCTTTGAACTTTCTTTTAGATCTTTTCCTTTGTCAGATTTGCTAGAGTTCAACTTAGTTTTCTTCTTCCTTGGAAAGATTTTTAGTGCTGTTCGGCCGTATTTGCGAGGAAAATTTCCTTCGTCATCACTTATCCAAACTGTTTCTTCGGGAGTAGGAAACATTGGAAAGGAAGACAATCTTGTCTGACATGCCTCATTTCTACACTTCAGTGTACTAAACTGCACTGGATACATGCCGCTCGGTCCTGCTTTTGTTTTCTCACTAGACGTTTCGTTTTTCTTCTCCTGCTGGTATTCACTGTTTGTGAAAGTTTGGTTCATTTCAGTGTATTCACTGACTCCAGAACTCGCATCTTCAAAATGCTCTGCTTCTGGATCTGGTAGTGGTTCTCGAACTTGTTCGTCACTTGGCTGTGCAAGCTCTTCTTCGAGGATCTGTTTTAAGAAACCAAACTTTTTTCGTGGGCGTTGCATCATAGCATTTGAGAACTGGTTCTTCCAAAAGCTCCTTTTGATCTAGTTCAGCTACAAAGGCGCACATGAATTGAACACCATTTACTCATTGCAAACAAGAACATGGCGTCCAAAGCTTTCTAACCATCGCTTCGTTTCCATGGAAACAACTCGGCCGGCTGCACCCTGGGAACGACGTTGAATCAAAGATGGCGGTCAAAGCCGTCAAATGATGATGGTGGGTGTAATAAAGTGTAATGTGGGAGGTCATGGCGGATTCTACTGGCCCTTTCGCTGGGAAGGACTTGTTTTTTACCGTGGAAGATGTCAAGTTTGAAGGTTTGTATATTTAAGCACAAAATTTGGTTCGCCTCAGTGGAGTCACGCGTACGATCCGAATGCAGATGGAAAGGTATTTTAAAACCACTGTAGAAACCAATTAGAAACTATGATCATTATTATTATGATTATTATTTTTATTAGTATTATTATTATAACTCAAAATAAAAGTAATACAGATTTGTTAATTAAAACTGTTTAAAAAAACAGCTTCAACAAAATATTGATTAAAATTCGGCGTTTGATTTGGCGTGACATTTTGTCTTGCACATGTCATTATGTGTACTGTACAATAAACTAGCATTCTCGATAAGAAGGACCGGAATTACTCAGAAACGTATAGTTTTTATATCTTTCCGTTCATGAGTGTGTCTCAAAACTCTGACTTCTTAGTACTATCTTGGAGTATAAACTTAAACACGAACTCGGTGAGTTGTCCAGATTCTACTCACTTAGTCACTATACTGTTGACCGGTACCGCCATGATAATCCAAGTCGGGGCACTGTATTTGGAATTTAACTAGTGCTCAAATAGTTCATGATGTTTGATGAACAATGAGTTGCTGTTAGTTACAAAACTGACTGTAGAATCAGAAAACTCTGCATTATTTATTACGACGAGAGATCATCTGCCCTTTCTAGTAGCTTGACAAACATGACACTAAAGCATGTTAGCAGGTACCAGCAAATTTTGCACCTATGAAATTTAACTGCAAGTTTCTAGCAAATTTATACAATTCATATATAAAGAGAGCAAAGCAACTTTTCATTTTTATTACATCAAATTAGCAGACTTTGTGGTTTACCCAAAATGTCAACGTTTAAGCCAAAAAGAGGAAGTCTAGTGATTGTTTAGTAAGCATATCACATCCAATCCGCCCGAACAAATGAATGTGGGGTGCTTTTTGGAATTGTGAGCTAGTGCTTCGACATTGGTCAGATCTGAAGGGTGCGGTTTAATATTCAGAGCTACTTTCTTCCCTGTTTGTGGATTTGCAACTTTGTGACACCATCATTTGCTTGAGCATATATTGCACATTAATAATTGGATGAACAGTGAATTGCATTCTGCTCTGGTATTTGACTTTTGACTGATCTTTAGACTCTGGAAAATCCATGGGCCAGGACTGATACGATAGTGAAGGTTTCACCATACATTGGACCAGCAGGTGTCTGGTAATCTCTTCTGGATATTGAATCAGTTGAATTGCTAAAGGCCAACTGCTGAGTTTGCAGATAGTATGCTTGATGATTGCCTTCTGATACATAGAATGATGTATTGATACCAACTGATACTTGTTGATGCAAATATCTTGTCCCAATTCATCATGCAATTTGTCACGGAATGTTGTGATATAGATGGACCCTGGATTACAACATGTAAACCCCAGACTGGCAAGCTTATTTATGTATGTTTTATTGCCTTTGGAACTGTGTTTTCAATGCTTATATTTTCCCCAGCATTCCGTAGTTATTTCATTTCTCATGCAGACTTCTGTGAAAAAGTTATGAGTCATGAAAAATGTGACATTCTTGGTGGACATGTGATCCTGTACAGAATTTACTTTGGAGTGATTCTATATTTCTTCTTCTTAGCATTTTGTAACTGTCAGATCTCATTGTTTAGCACATATGGAACTCTCTTTGAGAATGGCCTTTGGTTTCCCAAGTTCAATCTTTTTTGCATTGTACTACTTTTATCCATTCTTATTCCTGAAGGTCCTGGTAGAGTGCTGATGCACATTGGTTGGATAGTTGCATTTATGTTCCTACTTTTTCAGCTCTTTCTTATGATTGACTTTGCCCGTGCACTAAATACTTTCTGGGTTGAAAGAATGGAAGTCTCATCAAAACCTACACTTTGGTATTCAGTTCTGCTTTTTCTGACTTCTGTTGCATACACTGTCTCTGGAACATTGGTAATATATTTTTATTTTGTTTATACCTCAGTTGATGGCTGTCGGACCAATAAATTTTTTATTGCTTTAAGTACTATTTTGTGCATCATTTCATCTGTGATATCAATCCACCCAAGGATTCGAGAGACTGGTTTACTGCAGGCTGGCATTGTGTGTTGTTACACAACCTACCTGATGTGGTCAGCCTTGTCACACAGCCCTGAACTAAAGTGCAACCCATCATGGAACACCATTGCCGTGAAAGAACTGAATCTGCACCTTGAACCTGAAATGTTCCTTGATCTGGGCATTATGTACTTGTTGCTAGTCTATGGAATTGTGAGAGTTAGCAGTATTAGCAAGTTTCTTGGAAATTTGCACTTTGTTGGCTGCTACAGAGCTGATGTTGACATCGAAGACAGAGATCAAAATTCAATAGAAAAACAAGATGACCAGTTACTTAAGTCAGATTACTTGGCATTTTACATGTTCCTCATATCAGCCTCCCTGTATAGTCTGATGGTACTATGTGACTTCTACACTCCCGAGGGAGTTATTGGTACGGAGTCTGAAGTGTTGGAAACTGAGGATGGCTTGCTGGACATGAATGAGTACACAAAGGAGACAAGTCAGTGGGCAGTAGTCTGCATCAAAATGTCTGTCAGTATCACATTTACACTGATGTACATTTGGACCATATTAGCACCAGTTGTTCAGCCTCTAATCTCAAGGTAACATACTATATATTAATTATATACTATTGTATCATTAGCCTTTACATTTTAAAATTAAAAGTCTCAAACATAAAACCTATTTAGCCCCACATTTATTTATTTCAAAAGTCTTCAAAAATATTTTACTACTGCCTGAAAAATCTTAATCAATTTCAGAGCTTAAAAGGAAGTATTTATATCTTAATTAATTAAGTGTTGACCAAGAAAGCAAATTTTAAATTCTCTTGTTTCCATTCTCTTCAACAAAATCTGAAATGTGGTACATGTACATAGTTACATGACTGTATGTAGTGTAGGGAGATAGCATGCTCAGCCGCCAGGAGTAGTCTCATTTATAATCTGGAGGTTCCCAATTTGAGTCAGACTATACTTCCACTAATTGTTGATAAATGTGCCAGTAGTATCCTAGATGTCTACTAAGTCCAGTTGTTCAGTAAGTCACTTATTATTTATTACCTGCCATACATGTATCTTGAGTTATCTGGCCATGGTTGTAAAATGTGTTGGATGAATTAGTGCCAAAGAGAATATCAAATGATGAACGTGAATACAGGCATTTATGGTATGTACACTGTACATGTAGTTCTCATCCGATGTCTTCTTTTGTACTCAAGGTTAAGTCCATTGTCCCACTAATCATTTATGTAAAATAATTACTGGATGCCTATTGGTCAAGAGCAGTGCAATTTGTTTGCAATTCAGTGAAAAATTTAATGCTCAGTAGAAATTTGTATTTCAGTAAAGCTACAAACACAAACTCTCAAACCTCCTTTAACAGCTGAGCAATAATAGAAATCCAATGAACCAATCAAAATGGCATGATGTGGTACACGCACATGTAAGTGACATGTAAACAAATTTTGGAGGCCAGCAATAGTTGTTGGAGTTTGGCCACTGCCTCCACAGGCTGAAACCCTTTTTTCTTAAGTGCTTGTGGCAAGTTATCTTTTGGGCTAGTAAAGCTGTTTCAATTTCTTTACATAACAAATGTCTAGCAGCCAGCCACTGGAATTTTATTTTCCATGGGCATCTAAAACACCCTGTATTTACCAGGTACATTGTATATATTCATAAAAGCATTTTGAGAAATAATTAATTTGGTGACCACTGTTTGTTGTGTTAATTTTTTTAATATAACAAGGAGAAACTCTTTGGTACTTTGGAAATTGGTAGCAAGATTTTGTATTATCCAACTGTCTGACAGACAGACAACACAGTATCTGGAGTAAGTTATGGTGTGGATTCTTGTTATTTGATGTAGTGGTGATTGTCATAATTTATAAATACTGACAGCAATCTCAGTCTTCAGATAGACACAAGCCCTGGATTCTATCAAGTTGTTACGTACTTGTATTTGACATATGTTTCTGCTCAGAATCTTAGCAAAACACTGAACTTGTATAGTTATTATATTTTTTAAGATAAATCATGTTAAGTTTTACTGACCAGTAGTTAACACCATTAATGTTATTAAAAACTTAAAGTTATTCACCTTACTGTCTTTCATTTTTCTTATCCATTATCAGGCCAAGCCATTAAAATGGTAAGCTACATATATAACTGGAGCATCAGCAGTTTTAAGGTATCTGCACCGGCTGAATGGGCTCCACTTTGGACATCGTTTTTACAAATTGTATTAAATAAGTGGGATTTTGTGTAGCATTTCAGTATTTTATGACCTTAAAGGAATAGGTTGGTATAGCAATTTTTTTGCTCTGACTTAACACAGGTGATAATTTAATTAACACCTTTACCTGCTAAAAATCAGAAAATCGAGTTTTTCGCCCAAAATATATAACCTAATAAAAAAAATAAAAGCGTGGTTATTTTAACAGTTTCAAAAGGCATTGGTTTTTGTTTGGGCACAACAAAA
>JAOEHT020328970.1:0-10017 GCA_025448195.2 Parazoanthus atlanticus | reverse complement strand
ATGAAGCAAGCATGAAACTAAGGAATTCTGATAAACGAGATCTACACTGTCTCAGCAAGCAGCAAGATTAGAGCTCCCATCATGCCTTGCAACCTTGGTATTGCACTCTTCACAGGTCTGCAACTTTATTTAAACAAGAGGCTATTTAAATAGCCTAACTCGGGCCGTATACTTAGTAATTATTTTTAAAAAACTGAAACAGCGTATACTTCGATCTCACTTGTTCAGTACAATTCAGACACACATTCTTTGGCAAAGAAATATGAGCAAGCTTACATGAAGTGGAATGGATGCTGGTTAAAAGAAATGGCCAGCAATTATTTGGTAAATTGTTCTATCGTATTTATATTCTGTAACGTTTCTGATTTCTGTTGATATGACATCATTTGATTTTGAAGTGAAGAGAGAGAGAGAGAGAGAAAAAAAAGTTTATTTACTTCAGGAAGAAAAAAAAATTGAAACGCCTTCACTGGGAATTGAACTCTGGCCCTGTTGGTTCTAAGTCCGATGCCCTAACCACCGAAATGCCTATAGTAATGCGGACTCAAATTGATCTCGCTTAACGCATGCACTGGACAATCGTGACACGAAAAATAAAAAATAAGAACGGAGTCAAAACCTCAACTCTGCACCTTCTGGCCCAAGTAATAATTTATTAGCTGTAACAACAACAATTACAAGTACAAAGTAAGTTAACATAGAATACTTTAATTACCATTAAAACACTGTATCCATTTCCTTCTCTCGTCTCTTTGCCCACCCACATCAAACATACTGAAATACAGAAAAATCAGTTAAACCAACCAGACAATATTCTTCAAGGTATGGCAGTTAACACCGCTTCAGAATTAATACTAAAACCAGTTAGCACAAAAAGGGCAAACCACTGTGTGACTTGAGGCCTTGTGTCTCCCTGGGGACCACAAACAATGACAATGATGTCAGCGACTGCATGGTAATGACATAATTGTGCAGCCCTAATGGAACAGTGATAGCAAAATTTTCGTGTGTGCATTGATGATAACATGCAACACTGATAATTAGCACTGTTAATGTGATCTCATGATCCGGTGCCACTGCTATAACATCAGTACCAAATGCCGAGACCATAACACCAGGGTTAACTACCATTATAATCACAGAAACTGTCATCTCTTGACTGTATGTTTTTGTGTCATGTACTGTTAATTATGGAAATTGTGTTGTGATAAAAGCATCATTGTTTATTACAAATCTCTTGGACTGAGTTGGTATCAGCTGCCAAGCCAACTCTTACTTCTATTACAGTACCACCATATTTGTCGCACTAGTATCAACTGTCATTCTTGTCCTGCCAGTAGCTTCATTCCAATACCAACTTTTAAACCCTTAAATTTATAAGGTGAACCTTTCAGGGCTTAAAATAATTTCTGGAACGTGGCTGGTCACGGTGACTGACCAACATGAATTTTGCTTGGACATGCCCTATTTCTGACCAGCAACACGACCGACCATGGAAGGTTTTGTCTGAATAAATAAGTCATTCTGGCCGGACACTGTCTGTTGACTGGCCATTATTTTAAGCCCTGAGAAGGGCTCAAGATGACTCCCCTCCAGCATTTCGAACCTCAAATTTTGCCTTTAAAGATATTGCTAGCTGTAGTCAGATAAACGTGATATTTTGTTACACTAATGGCAAGTCATCAAGCATAATTTATGTAAATTATGCCTTAATTACTTAAATCACAGTTATGACATCAGAAATTCCTTGGTGGCCATCTTGTATTTATTGGTGACATAACTGACTCAAAATTAGTGGAAAACTGGTAAAATGATCTTTAACCCTTTGAGTACTGGCCACAGGGAACCCACATACCCTGGGGGACTGGGGTGCAGCAAGAACAGCAAAGCATTGACCCAGCAAGATTCAGTGCTTTATTTTGATACAAATAAGTACAGTTTGGGTCACAAACATATGTTTCCTCAAGTGCACAAATAAACAGTTTCACAACCATGCACATCGGATTTGATCAAGTGGTTGCCATGGCAACCATATCCATGAATAAAGGCAATAACAATAGCTAAAGTCAACTTCGGACAATAAATGCAATATATTACAAGTGCGGAAATCAGTTTTCAGAATGCTGAACTCTAATTAAAATGCTGTGTTTACTAACTCTTTCATCCAAGCAGGACTATTGCTGCTTTCCTGAATAAATTGTCAGCAAAATCAACCAGTTGCTTCTTGTGTGGTTTCTGCTTTGCTGGCATCCTCTGCTTGATCTCGATCTGTGCCTTAGCCCTTACATTTCACCATCATTTCATCGATTGTCAGTTCGCGATCCGTAACATAAACATAATTGAAGCAACCACAAAATTAATCATATTTATCAGCTTTACAATCTTGAATGTTTTCCTGTTTGTGTCATTCCGATCTGGAACCGGCCCAGGCACATCATGAAAGTGCAAGTTGCTCAATATGGCTAAAAATGATCTCTTGACATTATTTCACTAAAGCCATCAGTTCATGTAATTTTTACTGTAAGGTCCCAGTACTGTTTGTAGTGAGACTGTTTTACAGTGCCCATTGCAATCAGGAGGCCAACAAAAACGTCCATTTCTTTCGTGTCAGTGTCCACCCAATTCAGATTCTTGTTAGGATTGCCAGTTTTCTTTTGGCAGTGCACGTGTTTGTCATATCAACAAGAAAAAAAACCAGTTCCACTGTAAAATAAAGTTCAAACACTACCTTCTCTGAAGTGTCCCCAAGCAATCAAACCTGCAGTCCTGATGCCGATCCTGGAGTGAAATCCAATAAGCGACCATTTGTTTCACCATAAACCCACTGAAAATTTGGAATTCTAAAACCTTCAAATTCCTCTTCTTCACTATCTGTGTCAAAAATACTGTAAAATTCCTTCTCTTCGATCAGCTCAAGATCAATGATCACTTCTTCCTCGATATCCTGATCCTGTATTTGTGATTCCTTGCCTTTCAGGCAAATTATCTTCATCCATACTTCCCAAATCATCAAGCTCAGAATTAAAGTGTATATGTCACTTGTGGTGTTTTTTCATATTTAGAATCTACTTAATGTTCTGATCTACAAAACAAAAAAATTTTTGATTTGGATTTTTCTTCGTGGCGCAATTAGAGTTCAAACAGGCAAAATTTTACTATGACCGCGCAAAAGGAAGAATGGGTCCAAGTTGGGCTGTGACGTCATTTACAGAAGTCATTCTTCAAGCTTGGTTGTTTGGTTTCTGCACTGTTCGCTGCATGTTTTCTTCTTATAAGTGTGAGACAGTACAGCAATGCCTGAAGTTTGTGTAGTAGTAGTGATTGAAGACTTGGAGAATGACTTCTGTAAATGACGTCACAGCCCAACTTGGACCCATTCTTCCTTTTACGCAATCATTTTGAAACCGGAAGTAAAATTTCGCCTGTTTGAACACTAATTGCGCCACGAAGAAAAATCCAAATCAATTTTTTTTTGCTTTGTAGATCAGAACGTTAAGTAGATTCTAAATATGAAAAAAACCCACAAGTGATATATACACTTTAAACGATATCCCTACGAGTTAATGTGAAGAGCCTGCCATGGTTTCATGTTTCCCCAAAGTAATTCGTGGATATCAATTTTTATACTGCCAGCCTCAGAAAGAAATTTTTGCAATAACAACATTTGAAACATTTGAACAAGAAGTGCTAACATATACTATCAGCACGAACTGCCCCCCTCCCCCGCCGATCACTTCCTGAGCTCCCTCGTGCCCTTGCAGAAACTCCCACTAGAACCAATCGGCCGCCATTCCACACAGAATGAATCAAAAGTTGAGTGTAATTAAACAGGCATATCCTAATTTTGCCCTTTTTCAGATTTCAGATAAAACATGAAATATATTTAAAACTTTTTAAACGTTTTACCAAACGATTACGCCTCTGTTTTGACTCAACGCATGGTTTGTCATGTAACTCGCTGCTATCCTGTATAAAGAATATGTGGTGTAAACCCGCGCTTTTCCTTCGTTGCAGCGTGCATATGGAACAATCAAGTTAAAAGTGGGTCGCATCAAATCACTGAACGCGTCCCTTCAACTTGACTCATCCGTGTTTAGCTTCACTAATCTTGGACTTGAAGATGAAAAAGGTGATGTTTAGCGCGAAGTTCTGGCAGTCTTTAAAGTTATGTTAGGAATTACGAGTATCTGCCACCGCTTAAATCCCACTTATAAGCTCCCGCATTCATAAGCCCCTTCCTCAAAGAACTATATGCTCCATTTGTAAAGGTGGATTTCAGTATGAAGTCGTTGTTGACTATTTACCTCATTAGCACAATTAGCACAAATCCAACTTCATGATTTAAACATAAAATTGTACATAAATCGAAAAAGCATGGTACAGAATTCCCATTGGTTAAAAGTTAGGCTCCCTTCCTTTCCTCCCATCCCAATTTTCCCTTCTTTTTCTTCTCCTGTTTTTCTTTTTGTCTCCCCCTTCCAATAACATCGCTACACAGGCCAGTCAGTGCTTTGAGAATATATTGCTTCAGCGTCAAACTACCACAACTTTCAATCTAGGTGGCAACTTTCGCCGGTATAACAGTTTCGGTTACGACTGGATTAAAAAGAGACGGAAAGCTTCTACTGACAAGAACCGTAATGTGGAGGCGGTGCGCCCGCGGTCTAGGTCAATCCAGCGGGAGTACTCCACCACAAGTATGACGGAAGGCGTGATAAGCCGCGGGAGTGTTGAAGGTGAGAATGGACTGAAGAATTTTCGACTATCGTCACTGATTACAGACCAATAACTGTAGTGAGTTATAACGTGTAAATATATGGCTTGAGAGAAAACTCATGCGTCAAATTAAGGATAATCACAAATTCCTACTAAGATATGTCATTTGATTCGTGTTATTATTTGCGAGTCAAATCCAAGGGCAAGCATCCCCCCGGGAAAACCGCGGGCATTTGACCCGAATTGACTTACAGATGTTCGGTAATTTGACGCTTAATCGATTCCCCAACTGCCCGGGAATCTTTGCATCATCAATATTTACCACGGCGCCAAAAAGCATCGTTTTCAATATTTTCGGCAAGCGATCGGAAGATTGAGCGAGACCATTTTTTCTGGAAAATACAAAGCGAAAATATTTATTAAACATCGCAAAGCCATAGCGTGTTCGCTTTGTTTTGACTTGCACATTACTGTTACTAATAAATATTACTATTGCTATTACTAATTACTAATTACTAATACAAATCACATTAAACTGGAACCTTCCATTTTGAGACCAAGCTGGATCGGATTTTCTTCAGTTTTTCAGAACAGTAGTCTGATATAAACGATTCAAGACGATAGCGACAACGCAATGGACTCAAAGGTCCAGATTTTTAAAAATATTTTTCAATATTAAAATGTTTGGTGTAAAAGCTATTTTGATTATTCGTGTGCTTGGCGTTGGTTAATTCTTCCCGATGCGCAAAAGCTTCAATATCACATTTACTTTATTTCGAACTCTCAACTTCTACTTTCTGTTTTCAAATTTCAGTTGGGCAGCCCAAATACACCGCTCTAGCTCCCGCCGCGAGCTCCGACAGCCAATCATCAGACAGTGGACAAGGTACATGTACGGCCGTCCAACCGGAATCCGTGGAGCTGTCTTTTAACAAGTCCGATAGCTCGTCACAAAATGTGCGGTTACATGGAAATTATCACAAAGAAGGTAACGCATGTTTACATTCAACTTTTACAACAAAAACAAACAAACATAAAAAAAATAATAATTACAATGAAAATGGTCTGTAACATTTTTGATAAAAATTTGGCTTATATATATATTTTAAAAGACAAAAAAGTTAAAGGCTAAAAGTTGTGTTTATAAAGAAACGTTTCTTAAACTTTTAAGCTTTCAAAAAAGTTTATTCTTAAAAGTATTTAGGAAAGGTAAAACTGATCAATATTTTAAAACCAAAAGTTTTCGATCATAAGATCTTCAGGGTTGAAGACGATCTTGTGAAGATGATCGAAAACATTTGGTTTTAAAATATTTTTACCATAATTTTAAAACAATTTTACCCTGGCGGAATATGACAAGTTTAGGAATATCCAGAGGGAGCAGCAAATTGAAATTAACGTCTAAATACGTGTTTATTAATAAGTAGAAAACTTTTGGGGAAATGTTAAAAACTGCGCGAAAGCAGACAAAATGAAGAGTGTCTGACGTCATCTGATAAACCGTTCCATATACATGTGCACGTGGTAGGTGCACAGACAGAGAAGGCAAGGACTGGCATCGTAAGGTTTTCAAATTATAGGTGGAGTCAAGCTAAAACAGCCCGCCGTACGACTATAAAATGTTTCAACATCATAATTTTAAACATAAGCTTTTTAATCATCTTTTGTCTCGCTAAAAGACCATTTCCCGACTTTATCTGCATTTATTTAACTTGTTATAACTTTTACTTAAGGGTTTGGGATTGGGGATTTCAAAGAAAATGTACAGAGTCTCTTTTTCTTATTATCTACCATATTATGTACCATTGTTAGTGTCAAGTGTAACCCTCATCAAATATAGTTCATCACATCACACACACACACACACACACACACACACACACACAAACCTTATTCCAGTCATAAAGGCGTACAATTTCCGCCAGAGCTTTTCCTTGCCGCTCGTCAGAAGGACACGTGCGGAACACGTAGGGAAAGTTGGCTTTGTTTGACAAAGCTGTTGAAGTTGCACTGTACGCAATAATGGGCAGTTTTCTGTATTCTTCACAAAACAAAAACAGATTAGATCCCTGGAACCTACCCTAGATCCGCAACTGATATCTTAAATGTTTTGTCTGTAAAATCTAAATAAATGTTTCATGCAGTACAGAGTTAGAAACTAAGAATTTTGCATATAAAACTGCTGCTTCGGATATTAGGAATACCCATACAAGGGCTTAAAACTGCTTTGTGCATGTGCCTTTGTGTATGTGTACTGCATGTGTATGTGTATGTGTATGTGTATGTGCATGCGCATGCGCATGTGTATGTGTTTGTGTATGTGTTTGTATATGTGTATGTGTGTACGTATAAGTGCACGTATATGTGTACGTGCATGTATGCAAAATTCAGAAAACCAGGATCGTTTGTCCACTTACTAGTAACCCGAGCGATGGCCATAGTGCAAAACGATCTTGTTGCTCCGATGATCAAATCAATGTCCGGCCTTAGTGCCTGTGGTCAACGTACATTTACAGTCAAATTGCGTACAGTAATGTTGCAAGGTATGATCTCTCTCACTGCATATAAGTAGTCTAATTACAACTGTCCCTGCCCCACCCCCATACCGAACCTGAGTAGGGAGAGTATTAGTCTTGAAACGACCAAGATTGGGGGAGGGGGAGGGGTCAAAGGTTTTTCCAACCCAAACTTGAATGTTTGTAGCAATTAAAATAAAACTTGCAGTACCTGTAGTCCACATCTTTTGACGTTAATTGGATGACATCATCGTTTATAATTTATGCAAATTATGCAAATAAAATTTGAATAAACACGGGAAATTTTTGGCAAGATTTTTGTTTCCAGGAAAGCTATTTACTTGATTAGATTTGAAAAGAGTTTATAAATTATGAACAAATCAACAACTCTTGCACTTTTGTACGTGACATAACAAGGGCTCAGTGTTTCATGGGCCCATGTGTGTCCCCAATTTCTGGCTTCTTGTTCCACTGTGGAGGTCATTAACATTATATGGTCCAAAACAAAACCATGAGGTGGCACGAGCTCCGCTAAGTTATGATAAAAACAGTTTACTTCTTCGCGAAATTTTGAAACCAAAAAGGAAGCGGTTTGGAATTGAAGCTATTATGTTTGAAAATTCAATAACTTGATATTTACGGTCACGACAATGCTTATGTATTCCTTAAAAGTTGCTTTTGAACGCCTTGTTTATATTAGATTAGGATCTGAAAATATTTTGAATCAATGTTTGTTTTCAAAAAATCGGAATCTTGGCATTAATAAAAGAGTTGGCTTTTTTAATCGTTAGTGAATTCGAAGGACATACATGGACCGTGAAAATTGTTCGTACAAAGCATCCTTGGCCATAATAACTCAACAGCTGTTTTATAGCTGAAAGTTGTAAGCTTACATAAAACATTTGTTGTCAAGAAAACAACACAAACCACTTCCGTCCAAAGACACGATTGACGGGGTATTCACGGGATCGAAAAGAACTGGACTGCGACCCAGACGGATTGTTCTGTCTTAAGGCCTGGTTCACGCTAACAGCGCAAACACAATCACCTGATCCATGAAAATGTTACTTTATGCACATCACTTTAGTCACAGTTTAAAGTTGTGCTTCGCCTTCAATTTTGTTGTGATTAGGGGGATTGTTCCTAAGCGAGCAAGTGCTACTCCTCGGATACCATAGAAGCTAGCGTTCGTCCATTAAATATTAACTCCAGAAACTAAATATTTAAACTTACTTAAAATAAAAAAGACTAAAATTATCTCAAAATCAATATCTTCTCCACCATCTCTTTTTCTCCCAAATTATCTCAAAAATTCTCAAAATTTTCGTGAATCTTTATCAACTACGGTACTATAACGCTATCATTTATATTGAAACCGAGAATTCGGCAGAATATGACGTAATTATGCGGAAACTTCGACAAAAGGCGAAGTGCCCCCTTAACGTCAACAGAATAAAAGAATAATCTCATGAGTGAGGTGCTTGTGTTAAAGTTGTTGTGTCGCTAGTATGAACAGGCCTAACTAACCCAACTAACCTGAGCCTTCTCCTGACAAGATCTGTAGTCCAAACCCGTGTCAATGATGGTATAATTAAATGTCACAGGATATTTTGGGTCATTGTTTATTATATCCACTGCAACTTTTAGCGCTGATACCTGGGCAATGTAAGAAAGAAAAGAAAAATTCTAGCAATCGTTCTTCTACACAAAATCTTACGATTGAAGCACTTCACTGGAGTAAAATTGTTAAATATTAAAACCAACATCTCTTTTTTAATGCAAGAACACATCACGAAAGTTTGGACAAGCCCATAACCTTAATTTCGGAGGTTTACGGTATTCTTTTAAGGCATATGAGGGGTGGGGATATGAACTTAACTATTTTGGGCGTATACAATATATGTCTTTGATTGATACTATCCCCGGCCAGAAGCTGATCTGAAACCAGGCTAGGCATGCTTAAATATTTATTAGTTACGTATCTTACCAGCTCTTTTAAAAACGGTGCCGTCTTCAATGAGTAAAAGGCAGCAATCTTGAAACGAATGGTCTTCTGGGTAGGGCTGAGGGTAGTAGGGTCCACGAGCGAGCTGTTACCAGTCGTTATATTACAGGTGCAATTTCCTCGCGTGATCAACAGGCCTAAATTCCAAAATAAATCAGAAATTAGAAACACAGCATTTATAGATTTTAATTAAATAATGCGGTTGTATGGATTTTTGAATATTATAGAATAGGTAATAACTAACGCGCGCTCTGATTGGCTAATGGGCGGTAAAAAAACCTGTTTTTATATTAGAGGCTAAAGACACGCATATATTTCAATTCCTGTTTTATAAAAGCCTTATAAAACGGCTGCTTGTGTCCATAGCCTTTACAGCTGACCGAGCTACCGACGTTAAATAAAAGTCAGCTTCGCCTCTTTCATCTGTTTTAACACAGGTAGCCCAAGCTTTGGATGCGAATAAAGCACGAATAACTCTGCCATTTTAAACGAATGGATGGGAAATACGAATTATGCCGTGTATTGCTCCGACAAATAATAAAATTCACCAGTTACCTTTGCATACTTGTGTCAGTTTTATGCTTCTGTGGTATTTGAAGTCGAATTGGCCGCGATTCCTCCTTTTCAAATTTTATCGCAGCACTTCAAATTGCGACCAAATCGACTCCAAACGCCACAGAAACATGAAGAATAACAATGAAAAACGTATGCAAAGGTAACTGGTGAATTATATTATCATACACGTTACAATTTATATTTCCCATACATTCACTTAAAATG
>JAOEHT020328882.1:0-10017 GCA_025448195.2 Parazoanthus atlanticus | reverse complement strand
AAAAATTTGAACTATGAAGAATGGGCACGAGTTTGGGCTCGACCTCCTTTTGACCCTTCTGATCTAGCGCTATCCGCTGGACAAGGCTTAACTAAATATATAAAGAAAAGTCCCTGATTCAACATGGTTTGCTAATCGACTGACTTTCAATAAAACATTCTTGAAATTCTTTAAAATGTCCAGCAACAAACTATTAGCAACTTAATAACCTCAAGACAGTCAAACTCACCTCCATAAATATATAACTTTCTATCTACTAAATTAGCTGAATGTGAGGCAACAGGGGACGGAGCGTTAGCATCGTTCACTGCCAACAGTTTCCATTTGGATGTTGTTATGTTAAACATCCACAGCTCGTTGGTGAGATGTCCAGAGGCCAGCTCTCCACCAAACACCACGATAGAATCCTGGAAATGTGTCGCCGTGTGGGAGTGCCGTCCTGACTGAAAAGACAGACCATCAAATAGGTTCTTTATAATAATGGTAGTGGTATTTGTACTGGTAAGGGTACTCATAATGGTGCTGGTACTGGTACTGGTACTGATACTGGTACTGGTACTGGTAATGGTACTGGTAATGGTACTGGTACTGGTACTGAATATGGTACTGGTACTGATAATGGTAATGGCAATGGTGCTAATAATGGTAATGGTAATAGCAGTGCAACTGGTACTGGTAATGGTACTGTTAAAATGGTATTTTGACTGCCCAGTTTGACCGCAACTGCTCAGTCAACCCCCATTTTTTATTGTTCTATTGTAAATTGTATTGTTGTGTTGTGTTGTGTTGCACTGCATCGTGTTGCACTGCATTTGTATTGCATTGCATTATGCTACATTGCATTGCATTGTATTGTGATATATTGTGTTAAATAGGAGAACATTTCTGGAAAATTACTTAGAAAAGTATAATTTATACACTGACACACCATAAGTACTAATTTAAATGGTAGTTTCACCGATATCAATAACATAATCTTTAATGATCATTTCAAGGTCAAATGTAGAATTTTTGAAAGGGGGGGGAAGGGAGGACAAAAGGCATGAGTACCTTGTGGTGTCTGAGGGCAATAACTACCCCAAAAAAAATTAATGTTTGATCCCAAAGGTCTCTTAAAGATCATAAAAGTTGGATCATATTTACAAGGATGAAAACATTGAGTTTGATAATAAGTTTTGGTTTGAACTCAAATGGCGAAGGCACCATCCTCCACTCACACCCCCAGTGGATGCAATTTTAATGGCGAACCTCACTGAAAACATACCGGCTTTGGTGATGAACTGTCAATCAACTTCCACTGATTTGTAGTGAAGTTATACTTCAACAGGTCATCGTAAGGGAAGTTTAGAGAATACCCTGTGGAAGTGATTGTATGATTGATTAACTGATTAGTTGATTGATTGATTGGTTGGTTGATTGTTTGATTGACTGATTGATTGATTGATTGGTTGATTGATTGTAGTGAGAAAAATTGTTGATGGTCGTCACACTTTTGATTTGTAACTTTAAAGATATAATTGTAAGATGTGTGTTTTTTAGGTTGACCTAAAAGTGTCACAGCAATTTCAATTTACTCACAGCAATGTCAACTTTCCTCATGGCAATTTCAATTTGCTCATAGCTATTCAATTTGCTCACGGCAATTTCTTGGTATTCGTACCCTTCGTAAAATAAAGATTCAAGTAGCATTCTCTCATCTTTGGCCACCTTGAAAATGCAGCCTCATCCCCAGTCCTCACTCTTTAATGAGTGGCTGTGCGGTAAGCAAATTGAAATTGCTGTGAGCAAATTGAAATTGCCAGGAGAAATTGAAATTACTGTGAGGAAAGTTGAAATTGCCATGAGTAAACTGAAATTACTGTGAGCAAATTGAAACAGCTGTGGGCAAATCGAAATTGCTGTGTGCAAATTGAAATTGCCATAAGCAAATTGAAGTTGCTGTGAGGACAGTTGAAACTGCCGTGAGCAAATTGAAATTGCTATGAGCAAATTGAAATTGCCATGAGCAAATTGAAATTGCCATGAGGAAAGTTGAGATTGCCATACATGAGCAAATTGAAATTGCTGTGAGCAAAGTGAAATTGTCGCAAGTAAATTAAAATTGCTGTGACACCTTTGGGCCACCATAGTGTTTTAGCTTAGCTCTACTCCTGAATTACTTTTTTCCATTCATACAATAATACAAAGAAAATCTCTACTTAAAGTCATTGGTACATGTATGTACAAAGCTATGCTAAAACTATCTATTGAAATCTAAACTGAACTTCCAGTGATTATTAGAACATTTTTCATGTTCTTCTTGTATGGCACGAGCATGCATCTATAACTCAACAGACACATGCTAAACATAGACCATTTCTTAAATATAATGCTTTCTAAAGAGATGAGTATTCATGTAAGATTTCAAGCCCCGGCCCCCTTCTCCTAGCTGATTCTCACCCTCTCACCCACAACTTTCCTTCCTCCACCACTTGGTCATTCTTGGTTTGTATTTGATGCAGAAAAGAACATAATATATGTACTCACCTCCAAATACCCATAATGTATCATAACTTTCTATATACACTGCAGCATGGGCCATTCGCGGCCTAAACGCTGCAGAGAATGACACCATTGTATACCAAGAATTCCCTCCAAAGTCTGTGTGTGATGACAGTGAACAAGACTCTCCAGTAAATCCCGGATGACAAAGACAGTGACCTTTATTCTACAGAAGATAAAAAAGCACAAATTCAAGGAACTCACCAACAAAAATTTGTGATTATAAAGGTAAAGGTATTAAGCAACTTTCTTTAATGAGGGTAACATGTGACAGTAACTCACTGATAAACTTGTGGCACTCAGTGCGCACTTTACCCCCCTTCCTCTGTCAGTGCTCCATTTTACAGATATTTAAAGCTAAAGCTAAACGGATCAGAAGAAAGTCAAAGCAGACGTTGGAGTTACTGAGGATCGAACCGGGGACCTCCCACTCTAAAGGCCACGCACTAACCAACTGAGCTATCCCTGCTCCTGATTATACAGGGTTCCCACCTTTAACTCAACATGAAGTTCCAGGACTTTTCAAGGACTTTCCAGGACCTTTTGCAACAAATAAAACTTCTTCCTTGCATACACTTTCTTTAATTTTCAGTTTTCAAAATCACTATCAGTTAATTTTCTGAAGGTGCAGCAGGCAATCAATTTAGTTTTAAATAATTGAATATTCTGTTTGTTTGGTACTGTAGGTCATAGAGATTACATCTTTTTGCTAAGTACTTATCCATTACCAATTATACTTCAAAAGACTAAAGGCAAACAAGTAACTTTTTCAACAAACTACTTTCTTAGAAACTTAAATTGATCCAGTTGATTGGGATATTTCTGGAAGATTGTTAACTGAAAAGTTGTTGATATGCATGTTCAAAATGATGCAAAAGTGATATTTAACATGAAGCTATTACACTGTGCACTTTACTTCACTCAGTTACATGCTCCTGTTGTCACTTTCATTTGTGAATTCTCTAAAATGTTTTCTTTTGGGTGTTAAACCAATATAATTAACACCTTATTTACCATTTTTGTCGTTTTACCTGGGTAGCTATTAAAACCTGATATAAAACACCAAAAACCTTATTTACCATTTTTGTCATTTTACATGGGTAGCTATTAAAACCTGTTAAAAATTTAACAAGTTACATTAATTTTGTTGAATAAATTCATGATAATAATATATGGCAGTTATAGCAGAAACTATGCATTCTCTATAACTCACATGATCACAGGTTCCATGGTTTTGATGAAATCCACACAAACCAGGACAAATTTTAATATCACAGGAAGGTCCTCTCCAGTTGCGCTCACACTGGCATTGTCCATTCCTACAGACTCCATGCGCTGAGCAACCTTCTGTGCAATTCTGTATGACATAACTTGCTACAAATCCATCAAGACTATAGTTGGTATCACTGTAAAGGTAGATCAGCATCTAAAAGGAAAAAACCATAAGAAATGCAAATCCATGTTAACAATGGCAAAGGATGATTTCATAGGCTGACTATCGCCTCGCCCAATAATGAACCAAACTTCCCAAGCCTGAAATCAACCCAACAACAGACGATGACATCAATCCAACAACAGAGGATTCCAGATAAAATGAGGTCACCATGCAGCAGTCTAAAGGCATTTAGGAATGCAGTTCATGTTCTAAGGTTCTGATAAATCTTTCTATCTTTAGTATTTCATGCAAGTTTAAACTAATTATCTTGTATTTTGCATTTGTACAATAGGTACTACATATTCCTTTATTTCTGTTATTTATTTTGAATCTTTCTATTTATATTATTATATATATTTTATATATTAACTTTATTTGTATTTCCCAGTTTCTTTCTTGGCACATTAGCAAAGTATTGCTAGAGGCCTACATGTAAACATCCTCATGTAACCCGAGTTGAAATGTGAATGATGATAATAAGGAGGAGGACGAGGACGATGAGGAGAAGGACGATGAGGACCTCCTGAGCTGGACATCAAACCAACAACAGAGGATGATATCCTGAGTTGTAGTCAAACCAACAACAAGAGGATGAGATCCTGAGTTGTATGTCAAACCAACAACAGAGGATGAGATCCTGAGTTGGATGTCAAACCAACAACAGAGGATGAGATCCTGAGCTGGACATCAACCCAACAACAGAGGATGACCTCCTGAACTGGACATCAACCCAACAACAGAGGATGACCTCCTGAACTGGATGTCAACCCAACAACAGAGGATGACCTCCTGAGCTGGATATCAACCCAACAACAGAGGATGACCTCCTGAATTGGATATCAACCAAACAACAGAGGATGATATCCTGAGTTGTATGTCAAACCAACAACAGAGGATGACCTCCTAAGCTGGACATCAACCCAACAACAGAGGATGACCTCCTGAGCTGGACATCAAACCAACACAGAGGATGACCTCCTGAGCTGGACATCAAACCAACACAGAGGATGATATCCTGAGTTGTATGTCAAACCAACAACAGAGGATGAGATCCTGAGCTGGACATCAAACCAACAACAGAGGATGACCTCCTGAGCTGGACATCAAACCAACAACAGAGGATGACCTCCTGAGCTGGACATCAAACCAACACAGAGGACAACCTCCTGAGCTGGATATCAACCAAACAACAGAGGATGATATCCTGAGTTGTATGTCAAACCAACAACAGAGGATGAGATCCTAAGCTGGATTTCAACCCAACAACAGAGGATGACCTCCTGAGCTGGTTTTCAACCTAACAGCAGAGGATGACGTCCTGAACTGGAAATCAACCCAACAACAGAGGATGACCCCCTGAGCTGGACATCAACCCAACAACAGAGGATGACCTCCTGAGCTGGATTTCAACCCAACAACAGAGGATGAGATCCTGAGTTGGATGTCACACCAGCAACAGAGGATGAGATCCTGAGTTGGATGTCAAACCAACAACAGAGGATGACCTCCTGAGCTGTATTTAAACCCAACAACAGAGGATGACCTCCTGAGCTGGATTTCAACCCAACAACAGAGGATGACCTCCTGAACTGGATTTCAACCCAACAACAGAGGATGACCTCCTGAGCTGGTTTTCAACCCAACAGCAGAGGATGACCTCCTGAACTGGATATCAACCCAACAACAGAGGATGACCTTCTATCAAACTGGATATCAACCCAACAACAGAGGATGACCTCCTGAGCTGGATTGCAACCCAACAACAGAGGATGACCTCCTGTCAAACTGGATAGCAACCCAACAACAGAGGAGGACCTCCTGAGCTGGATGTCAACCCAACAACAGAGGATGACCTCCTGAACTGGATATCAACCCAACAACAGAGGATGTCCTCCTGAACTGGATAGCAACCCAACAACAGAGGATGCCCTTAAATAACTTTCATGTTTATGTTTAGCAAATGGAGAATCTAAATGGAGCAATCAAAGTCAATCGTTAACAAACTCCACATGCCTTTTGGGTTTTCCTAATTTGAAATTCTGGTTGTTTTATTTTAACTTGGTTGTAATTCACTTTTCTGGTAAATAAATAAGGAGTAATTCAATTCTTTGAGAAAGCTCATCTGTTTGCTGCAAATATCCCACATGTGACACAATAACTGGCACCAACCAACCATGGTCAGCCATGGAATCACCTGTCATCATGCGAGTGACACTTGCAAGATGTTCATTTGCAAATATTTTCTTATTTTGCTGGCTTATCTGTGACATAATAATAGAGTGGTCTTTTGGTGTAAATGTAATAATAGAGTGGTCAAACATTTGGTGATTACATGACGTTACATTCTCTTTTTCCACAGAGACGAAATGTATAAATCAAATAATATTAAACAAATCTAGACCGGAAAAAGATTTTGTAACTTGATGTACAGTATATATTATTGAATGGTCAGTGAGCACACTTTTCTCCAGATTCTAAACTCTATAAAACTTCTTTGCAGTTTCTACTCATTTGCACTGTTTGAACTAAAAGTGTGCTCTAAAAAAATGTTATAAAATGTTGTGCAATACCTCAAAAGATTATTAATACATGCTTGGGCCTTTGAAAGGGTGAAACTTTCATGGGTGAATATTTTACACCATTTTATAAAACGCTTATAAATCCTTGTTAAATAAGAAGATTCTGAATAAATGATCCATTGCGTAGATAGAGTTGCCTTGAACAAGAATGATGAAATATGATATATTTTATTTTTAGTAGAAAAACTAAAAAGAAACTAGCAAGAATGTACTTCAACTCATTAAATGCCAAAATTTCATATCTATTCTAAAACCAAAATAATCATTCACACTTCAACAACACTATTATATCTGAGTACACCCCTTGACACAATGTATGTATAGTCAACAGAAAAAATGATACTCACTGCACCAGACCATGCCACAACTTTTCCTGGGGTAGTATTGCCCGAAAAGCTGCCTATGAGTGGCGAAGTGTATGATGTACCATCATGTATGAAGAAAAAATCAAAAGAACATTCTGTTGCAAATGAGGTGAATGTTAAAGTGATGGTTTGGTTCAGATGTTCAGCTGTAAAACAAGAAAAGAGATGGATCAAATGTTATACACAATACAATCAAATTGCTTTGTGTGAATGGCAGCAACTTTTTCAAAGTCATTTCTTGTGAAATAGAAATGAACATAGAATCATTTATAGACTTTGCCCACTAGTATTATTTTTGTTGATCATAATACATGATTGTACAGAGTTCGAACACTTTTTCAGGTACAGTGCATCCTTGATTATCCGTACCTTGATTATCCAAACCTCGATTATCCGAACACCAAACTAGGGTTATTATGTTTTTTTATCCAAAACTGTCGCATGATTTTTTGCCAAACAACATGATCAATTCTGGCCTGAACATGATTTTTCTCTTAACTGCAGACCATATCCGTGTCGTTTATGAGCTTCACTGTGGTTTTCTCATCAGTAATGCCAAAAAACTACCCTTTAGGGGCATGGAAAAGGGTCAAAAAGTCATCCTCGATTATCCGAATTTCGGCATATCCAAATGGCCCATCTGTAAATTGAGTTCAACCTGTTCAGAAAATTGAGGATGCACTGTACTGAGTTCAATCTGAACATTCAGAACATTTGAGCCCTAAATTGAACTCAAGGACTTCAGAGTTCTTCCACAGAAACTGGCCTAAGCAAAGTTGTCTAGACAAAAAAAACACAGCAAGAGGCTATATAAATAGCCTAACTCGGGCCTTGCCATATGCTTAGTAGTTATTTTAAAATAGAGGGAAACAGCGTATACTTTGATCTCACTTGTTCAGTACAATGTGCACATTATTTTGTAAGAAAATACGAACCAGCTTACATGAAGTGGAACGGATGCTGGTAGACTGTTTTATCATATTTGTATATACCAGGGTGCGAAATTAGCACTGGATTACTTGCAAAAGCCAGCAAATTTCGCTGTGGGCTGGTAAAATCACAGATAGCCAGCCCAGTAGGACCAGTTAAAATCTTAATAGTCAATTTAATCACGGAACATTTAGGGCTGGTTAAAAAAAATCCTAATTTCACACCCTGTATACTGTAACATTTCTGATTTCTGTTGATAGACATCATTCGATTTTGAAGTAAGAAGAGAGAATGAAAAAAAAAGTATATTTGATTCAGGAAGAAAAAAAAGGAATAAAAGAAAAAAAAGTTTGAAATGCCTTCATCGGGAATCGAACTCAGGTCAGTTAATTCTAAGTCCAATGCCCTAACTACTACACCACCAAGCTTCCTTTAGCGACGCAGGCTCAAATTGATCTCGCATAACACATGCACCGAACAAGTGCAACATGAAAAACAAAATAAAAAAACAGAGCCAAAACCTAAACTCTGTGCCTTCCGGCCCGAGTAATAAAGCTTTTACCAGTGAAAACCAAAAGAAGTAGTTTGTTTAATATTAACTAGATAATTGCATCTGATGAATTCTCTGCCATATCTTGGCAGTTTGTCCCAAAATGCTTTACAGTATACACTTGAAAATTCAAGCAATAAATTCTAGAACGGCAGGGTTACAAGATGGCGGGTGAACAATAGAAAGACGTGCAAAACAAACATTCCAAAATTAATCTCACTTGCTGCAGATTAGCCCTTTCAGCCCCAAACACGACAAATGCTGTGTTGCTACATTCTCCTAAACGGTATCCATACTTTCCTTTTAAACAGTTGGGGAGAATTTTGTTTTTCATAATCGATAGCTCGCAGTGTGTGATCAATTCCTAAATTCTTACAACAAAACAGCTTATTTTGTATTGATATTGTAAGGAGAAGATAGATGTTGATAAACTGGCTGGGGATGAAAGGGTTAGAACAGACAAAGCTTGAATTTTTATAGTCATATTCTCACTGTCCATACTCACTGTAATGGAAAACGAAATTTTGGTTAATGTGTAGTTTTTCCAGCATGGTAACGATCTGTTACCGGTCTGTTATTGTTACCATGAAATCCCATAGCCTACCCTCCTTCCCACAGAATCAAACATTTGGGACTATAAACTCAAACTAACTCAAGTTATTATAATTACTGGAAGACTAGTTTTTAGAAAAAAACTGTTTTTTCTGTGTTGGCGAGTAAGCTGAATATGGGTTTTGATCAACAAGGGTTGATATGGTATGTTATTTGCCATAAGGTTTGGTGTAAAGCTGACGTTTTGAGCATTAGCCCTTCGTTTGCTCTGACAACCCTTGTTGATCAAAACCCATATTATAATTACATAGTACTGCAAAAAACAACAGTCGTTAAGCCTCGCTTACATTGGCAACAGAACCAACGGAAGCATATAAGGTCCCAAGTGACCCACATCTGGCAGGTTGGACCCACATTTGATCATCAAAACCCGCCGACCCGCCAGGCTAGAAAAAAACCCCGCAATTGTGTTGAGATTCTGTATTTCCCACCAAATCTGTCAAATCTGATTGCTTCATGTTGCCAAATTCATTTTTAAATGAGTTTCAGAACATAAATGAGTGCTATGATGTGTCATTAGCTGACATTAGATCTCAGAACATTGCAATCGAGCATCATTCAATATTCTTCAAAATAGTCTCAAAATGCAGGAAATGGCGTTTCAGAGAGTCTATATTTTCAAGATTTTCTGGGGGATCACGCCTTCTGACTCCCCTAGAAACTCACTCCTTTGGAGCAAGTACTCAGGACTATGTGTGTCCAGCATTGGGCGACCTAAGACTTGGGACCTCTGTGGAAGCAGAAGCAACAACACAAGCAGATTGAAGAACGTTACACGCTAATGTCTTCAAGTGAAACATGTATACTGTTGTATTCTGTGCTCACTGGGAATGAGTACCATGATTGGCTCAAACACTTCCGCTTCTGCTTCCATCTTTTTGGCTTATAGTACACTGGCAGGGGCGTCCCCAGGATTTTTGGAAGGGGGGGGGGGTTCCACCTTCCGAAATTTAGGTTGACCAAGATAAGGATTTAAAAAGCTTTTTGTTGGAAGAGAATCTAAAA
>JAOEHT020328791.1:0-10018 GCA_025448195.2 Parazoanthus atlanticus | reverse complement strand
CTTCGGAAAGCTTTCGACCACTTCTGTGGTCTTGTTCACCCCGACTGTGATGTGCAGGTTGTTCGGGGACCTGGGGCAAATTGCAAATTGCAAATTGAGGAAAATTGCAGTTCTTGTTACAAAAATGAATTCCTTTATCCTTTACAAATTAATCTTCATCACTGTAGTATTACGATTGTCTTCCTTCACAAAATAACACAAAGAGCGTAAATGTTGCAATGCAATCTCTTGGTAAAATCAGAGCACGGGTTGATCTTGGTTGCTTAGTAGCGTGATGTGATGAGATGTAAGCAATGTCCCGTTACCAGGTGCGACATGAAAATCGTGACATATAACATAGGAATAATTACCTCATACATACATATATATCATGGCACGGGTTGATTTTGGTGAATTATGTGGTAATCCAATGTGTTGTGCCATAGTGTCATGCCGTATAAGGTGACGTGAAAGGCGTTACGTACTGTACTGGGCGTAAATAGCTAGGATACCTAACTTAGAGGTTGGTCTTGAAATGATAAGGAGTATCGTGACATGACGGCATGCTGTGTGATGCAATGTCACGCAATGTTCCGTGACATTTAGAGGTTAGTGACAGGTGATGTTACTATACCTCATACATATAACTGTGTGAGTGTTGTAACGCACTCTCTTGGTGAAAGCGGAGTACAGGTTGGTCTTTGTGGGCTGCAGCCCCTCGTCCTGAACGATGGGTTTCATGGCTGTGTAGATCGTATCAAGCTCGTCCAAGGCGTAGATATTGGGAACGTCACCAGCATTGAGAATGTTGTTCAGATCCTCTAAGAACGACTCACTCTTTATCTAGGGGTTTAAAACAAATATAATACGAGGAAAATTAAATGTATACGTTTAAAGTTCAACTAACTCCTATATCAGATTTTAATTCTATAAATTCCTTTGTATCAGTGGAACAGAATAAAACAAAAAATTATTGAAATCGGTTGATTTCTCGATTTTTAATTTGCGTTTAAAAATAGCGTCAAGATAGTTCACCACCGCGCTTCTTCGCTATTTGCCAGGGGACTGGGCCGACGGATGACTGACATTCCCGGAATTGCAAGATAATCATTGGAAACTTTCTCATGCTTCTTTTAGCTGAAGTTGTGTCTTACTGCTAAAATCAATGTCAAATATCAAATTATGTCATCCAGTGAATCAGAAGCAGATGACTATGTATATTGCCAGGTATTGCACAATTCCGGGAATGACGTCACGTCGCTTTCGAACCCATTCTCCCAGTGCTCGGTCGTGAACCAAGATGGCCGGAATTTCGCTAAAATCGTAAAATAGACAATTAGAATAACTTCAAAAGTCCCTAAAATGTACCACTGATTTCACAAATTGAAATTGGGGTTAGTTACACTTTAATATGGGACAAAAAGTTCTCCTCTGGATCAGTGATACTATATCAGTAAGGAAAAGTAACAACCACAGAATCTATAAGTGTAAGAGATTGCTTACTAAGAAAACATACAAAACGCATCAACTAATTTATAGTAGGAGAGTGATCAAGGAAGTAGCCAGAAAAACACCAACAAGTGCTAATGAAAATAAACAATAGGATTATTGGAAAATAAACAATTACTCACTGACTAACATAATGCAATAGAAGTGTGTGGCATAAAGCATCAGCGAGTGCAAATTGATGACAACTGATGAAAAGGGGAGTGTACCATTGGACTTCAATCAGTGATGATAACTGAATAAAGGAGATGTGCCAATTCCAATACCAACCTGTGTGTCGCTAAACAAGAACACCACAGACTTCCCCTCCACACCAGCTTTCATCATGACTTTCTTGATATCCTCCCGCCACTCAGGGATACCATAGTTCTTGGCCAACTCAATTTGGAAACACTCGTATTCGGAGCTAAACACGAACAGTATTTGACAACTCGTTACTAAGGTCTGCTCTTGCTATTGACAACTCGTTACTAAGGTCTACTCTTGCTATTGACAACTCGTTACTAAGGTCTACTCTTGCTATTGACAACTCGTTACTAAGGTCTGCTCTTGCTATTGACAACTCGTTACTAAGGTCTTGTTGTTGACTACTCGTTACTAATGTCTTGCTGCTGTAAACGTCAACAGAATTCCGAGCATTTCGCAAATCGCTAACTAACCGGCAATACGAAAATCAAAATGTGCATAATTTTGCAATTGGTTTAAACTCCATATTGAAATTGTCCTCCTTTCCTTGACACTACGGAACAAGATTTAGGATCTTGAGTGAAAACTATTGGATTAGGACTGAAAAATGGTTCGTTTCTTACACGGTTTTCTGTGAATTAACCCAACTCTATAGTTGTCATGGAACTTGAAAACGTATGGTAAAGGCTTTTGGGGAAAAAGTTAACAATAAAGATATACACATGCATTTTATCCCTACTGTAATATTATGTTATGTTATCTATAATAACTGAACCATTTCCAAGCTCATTTCTGTACTAGCTGCTCAATGAAGTTTCAAAAAAATTCAATCGTTTTGTAAAATTGAATATGCAATGTCTAATAAAAAGTTGTAAATATAGTTACCATTTTCAAATTACATGATTAGTTGAACCAACAAAAAGTGTACAGACGGAATGAACGGGAAAAAACAGAATAGAACATCAGCTAAATAGAGAAACTTAGCAAGAAAAAGATGCGAATAAAGTCATTTAGTCATTAACTGTTAATCAACTACTTGAAAAAAGAAAGGTCAGGCGTAATGTTAGGGTGAACACTGGGGTTAGGATTACGTTAAAGGTTGGGTTTTGGACTATTATACTTTGCCTCAGTGACTCACTGGGTTAATGCTAGGATCAAGGTATGGGTACTGTTCATGTATTTACAACTTATGTCCAATAAATGTGTTCTGTGACTGATCATATATCTCAAACACACAATTGAAAATAATAGAAAACTTGGAATTTGACTCATGAGAATGAAAAAAGACCTCTATAGAAACATACAGACAAGGACAAACAGACAAGAAGACGAACATACAAATGGACAAACTTACATGTAAGCTGCCCTCATGAGAATGGACAATGACCTCTAAAGAAACATACAGACAAGGACAAACAGACAAACACACAAATGTACAAACTTACATGTGAGCTGCCAGGCGGGTAAGACTTTGCCTCCCACTGCCCCCCATACCCAGCAGTAGGGCGTTACCCAGAGGCTGTCTGATAACACGACTGATCCTTGCCACGTGACGCACGGCGTCTGAGAACAACACCAGCTTCATCTGGGCTGTGTTGATTTGATTGTAGTCCTCCAAGTACTCCTCAAGCACCTTCACCATCTTTAATCACAAGAAAACAATCAAACCCTCACGTAATTATTCCAGTTCTGTGTTTTACAACTGACTGTAGCTTAACTTTGTGTACACTCACATGTTAACAAGAACTATTTTAATAGAAAAGCAGTTTCGTAAACACGACGATAACACGTTCTATGAATAATACTCATAGTCATCATAACTTTATGTGTTTAGTTTTAAATGCGAATACTTTACAGTTATACACAACATAGTATCAATATTTTCTATCAATTTGTAGTAAACGCTGTTCATTCTAAGATGAGACATCCCCGTCGCATTAAACTTCACATGCAATTACATCTCACTTCCTTCATGTGAATACTGCTATTATTAAAAGACTTTCAAAACTTCTCTGACTCAGCCAAAAGGTACATATGTTACTCTCTACTTGACTTCTATTTTTGTACAGTTTTAGTTATATGTGTAGTAACAAAGATACTAACAAAGAGAAACAAAATACTCGCACATCTAAAGATTTATCTTGGAAACATTTTACAGTTTCAAAAGTCAATAGTAACAACATAAGAAAAGGGGTTAAAAGTGCTAATAGTGCAATGAAAATAACCGGGGTCAAGTTAACCAACCAAAACAAACGCATTTCAACACAACCTTGTAAAGTTTGGTTGGAATCAAAACTACAAATTCCAGTTATTGAGGTATTTGGTGTTATGATTAGCTACTCGTTCACAAGGGCCCTACATGTAAGATTTCATTTGAAAATATTTCAAACGTAATCAGGTTAGTGAACACAAGAAAACTGCTACTAATGCTTGAATATAACATTTTAGTGTAGGTTTTGGTTATCAGAAAACACAAGATATATTTACAAGTCAGCAAGCAGTAATCTTTTGTTACAAGATTACTTTTAATATGAAAAATTGCACCAACTTCAGTATTCCCACTATATAATAGTATTTACTACATTTTCTCAATTAAGGAAAACGCTACTAGCTTCCAAGATGCTTACCTTGTCATAGTTCGTTATCTCAGCATAAATGGGATTCTCAGCACTCGTCACCATAAAGTCTCCGTAGATCATGGGTGAATCATTCACCACATTTTCGAAACTGATTTGAAAATCCTTAGCCATCTTGTCCTTGATCAGCTCTGTGAACCACTTTCGATCCTCGTCATTGACCAGGCGGTCCTGAAACACCCTGGAGTTTTCATGGTACCACAGTCTCAGGAGATCTTCCTTGCCCTTCATCTTATCTGGAACAGCCATTAAAATACCCTGGAACACCTTAGAGAGGTCACGCAGGTTGAACGTGTAGTGACTCTTAGCGGGAGTTGGGAGCAGCTGTGGGTAAAGAGAACCCCTCAAAGTTAGGATTACATACAGTGACTAACAATATTGGAACAACAACTGGCGAAGGAACACAACTGATCATTGGACAGAACTGACAATAACAAGGGTCACGCAGGTACCAGGACATACATTTGAACGAGACAATTACACGCTTTTTTTACAAGAACCAGATATTTTCACTGAGGCTCATTGTTCTTAATTTTATGGGCATTTCAGCCTCAAATTGTTCTTAAATTGTTCTAATCTCTATAATAAATAAATAATCAGTTTTGCATGGTTAAACATTTATGTGCGAAAACAATACATGTATAAAAGCTTTGCTGTATTATTACTGACTTAGACACAGTGACGACCTTCAATATATGTTTCGTCTAGAAACATTGTTATGGATCCTACTCTCTTATGGTTACGAGTCTTTCCAACCTCAGATTGTTCTTATATTGTTCTTAACATTTGTGTGATTTGAGCCTCATTGTTCTTATAAAGTTGATCTTATTAAGAAAAAGGCGTGTACAGGGATAGAAACATAATAAAGACAATTACGAATTTGATGCGTATACCAAGGAAAGAAGCATGCATGTTCATGATAGAAAGGAACAGAACAAGATTAAAGGTTATGTGATTGACAACACAGCACGGAGAACGGGAGACGATAGAGGCAACAAATGGGAGAGGAATTCACCACTGTAATTTTAACGGAAATAACACTGTAGCAACTCCAAACAAAGCCACAGGTTTTGGGTGATTCACTCGCACGACCAACCACTTTGTTCAGCTCACCTGGTTGATAACAGTGTTGTACACGGAGATGGTTTGGGATACCATCTGATCACAGAGACTCTCGTTATCTCCTTCCCCATGGTACCCAGCTGTGATTGGTAAAAGGCTACGTGAGCTTGCATTAACTCTAACGACCTGCTAGCCAGCGTTATAGAACAAGCGTCAGCAGAAAAACCTTTTTAGGGAAACTATAATACGGTCATCTATTCTCGATTTCAACCAAGCTATCTGTTTTTACAACTCCTTAGGTTCTTGTATTGTCAGTCACCGATCGACATCTGTCAGTTTATATACAGCTATTTCAAAATAGATTTACTCGCGAAAAGCGCAATACCCAGATCGCAAAGCATGATGGGACCTCAATTGCTGAGCTGATATTGGTCTAATTTATCAAAATTACTTAGTTCTGTGTTTTGCTGTTTTCATTTGGTTCGTGTTCAGGTCAACGGATGGCACGCTGGGTAAAATACAGGGCTCCCATAATTCCTTTCGTGCGTGGTGTTACCCTTTGCAGATGTCAACGTTTTTTAAATAGCTGTATCTATCTAAATCTTTTACGAAGTACTCTGAGCTGCATTATCATGCACAGCAGGTGATTCCTTGCCATTGTGCTCATACTCTACCTCCACTACCTCTCTACTGATCTAACCTTCAAGCTGCTTGTTCCGATCTGGAGAACAAAGATGGAAAAATGTGTTGAAAACTAAAAGGATTCACATCAAATTAGCTCAAGAAAAACTGTGAAAGGTTCACAAAGTGACTGAAGAAAGGCGTGTAATACATTAACATAGCTTCGAATTTTTTAATTTTCTTATAAGCTAACTGCGATTCAGCATATTTGTTAACCCTTTCAGCCCCAAACACGACAAATGATGTGTTGCTAAAGTCTCCTAAATGGTATCCACACTTTCCTTCTAAACAGTTTGGGAGAATTTTCTTTCCATATTGGATAGCTTGCAGTGTGTGATCAATTCATATACTCTCACAACAAAACAACATATTTTGTATTGATATTGTAAGAAAAAGATAGATGCTGATATACTGGCTGGTGCTGAAAGGGTTAAACGTCATGAGTAACTGTATCCATATTTGGGGTAAAATTAAAATCTTACAACTTGATAAACTCTTAAAAGTAATATCTTAAGTGTTTTTAGGTGAATCCAAACATTTTGATTGGAAAAAAATCCAGCTGAACTTGTCTATTACGTTTGTGACCGCCATCTTCTTGTACCATTTTGGTACATGGCCACTACATACTAATTACACATTTTTTTCGAATATTATTTGTCCACAAGCTCGGTTACGAATACCCTATTGTTCCAAACATTTCAGTGATTTGTATATTTGTAAATGCTCTGTACAGAAAATTCAAAATATTGTTCCACTATAAGTTTGTTCTTGGACACTTTTCTGTATAAAATTCAAAACATCTATACAAAACCGTTTATGTAGACAAATGGAACCTACTCATCCACGAGCCAAGAATGGTGGCGAAGATCCTGTGTTTGCTGTCATCTTCAAGCTCAGTGAAGGATAAGTGGTTAAAGTGTCTTAAGAACCGTGGTGTTACCGAGTTGCGGCCTCCCCCTGGCGGGCCCATGGCGCACAGTAAATTGATGTCCACTAGCTCGCGGAACGTACCTAGGGAAAGTACAGCAAAATATAACAAAGAAACTTTATTTTATTGAGGCAGAACATTTACATCCACAGGACGTACTCTCCCATGTGGCCCTCACCACAACACTGGGATTACTCTACTCTTTCGAGAAATGTGTGTTTTCTTTTATGTCCCCCGAGATAGCATTTCAGAAGACTAGACCAACGGCTTAACGTCCCTGTTCGCGGACGGTGTGGCGAAAGAAGGTCGCACAAGTTCAACCCTCGACCAGGCCGGGGTTTGAGCCCAGAACCTCCTGGTTGGCAGTCAGAGATCTTACCAATGCACAAACCTCCCAAAACAACTTACTGTTAGGAGCTGTGATATTGCTCTGCGATCGCATGCGATTGCATCCTGACTATGCTAACGGTTACGACTTCATTAAGAATATGTTACGACTGGGTAACGATCATATTATGATTGCACTTTACGGAAATGGTAACGATTTCATTACGATCACGTTACGATTATGCGATGGTGTGGTATTTTATACCACAAGTTCACAAGTATGCTTGTTATTCTTTGGGAACAAAGGTGGTGCTTTCTATACAAATACAATTGTGTGTAAATTGTATGGGTGATTATAGCTTAGTGCTTCGTGTTGTACAAACAGATTTCCATTTTAAAGATCCACTTGCAACCAAGATGCTTTATGAGAGCAATTGAATTTTTTGGGACGCAATAAATTGAGGATGGAAAAATGTGTTTATCACATTGACTTCTAAGAATATCAACTTAGGCTGCTTTGTTCCATTCCATTTTCTTACTCCAACAAATAGAATTGTAAAACTTCATGTTGGCGAAAACAATAAAACGGCACTGTAATATTGATAAGATGTGACAACAAACGCTCGCAGACCATCTTAGTTGCCAATGGGCATTTAAACCAAATTTTAAACATCTAAATCATCTAGCAAAATCATTAAAACACCAATAGTTATGCATAAATCGCTAGCCATTGACAATCACATTGACATTTGTATTTCATGTTTATGACAAAATATCGCAAAAAATTAGATACGTTTTGGACATTAGAAAATGACAAATGACCCAGCAGATGACAAATGTCGAAAACGTTTGATTTTTCAAAAACAACTTTTTTAAAAAACATTTCTTAGCCTTTATCATATTAATAATAATGATAATAATAATAATTGCATCTTTTAAAGATGCATTTCGGTACCTCAGTGCGCTTACAGAGCCCAATACAGAGCATGAAACAGAACAATATTCGAGAAAACAATAGTAAAACGAAAGAGTAAAACTGTCTACCTACTTATTAGAGAAAAAGCTACGTAAATTGAAATATGATTTAGTGAGTGAGTTTTAATTTATAAATATATTCACATTCACATTATGATTTATACTTATTTTGTATTTATTTACGAAAACATCAACTCTTACCAATAGCTTTCCTGTCATACCAGCCCCGGTGATCACAGTACTGTCGCAGAATCTCTATTGGAGGCTGTGCACCATAGACCTCCAGTTGGGGCATGTTCAAGTCATCAACAAATATTACAAAGTTCTTGCCAAGAGGAGGACCAAATACACCTTTACGCCTGAAAAAAGATGACGAGTCTTAGGATTTTAAATCATTCTGTCGGTCATAAATGTATGTAATTATATATAGAGGTGACACCTTTAGTTAAAACAATGAACTGATGACTTTTAAACATGTTATTCACTTCTTGTACAGTTAGAACCACAACCAAAACTGTTAGTATTCCAAAACTGTAGACTGAACAAACAAACAAACAAACAAACAAAAGAAGCTTTCGTTCTAACCGAGTTAATATGGATACCGGAAATGCCAGTGTTACTAACGTTGTTATACGCATTTTCTCCTTGTTTGCTGTCTTTAAACGTTTGACCACAAATAAAACATTGCCGTTTTTGAACATTACCGATATCAGTACGGCTACTAATAACAACAACAATATCATAGTCATCATCATCATCATCAATCAGGATCATCATCACTATTCGCTGTTACTTCCACCAACAAAATAACCATCACTACTACAATCATGATAATCACTGTTTTGTTGTAGCCTCCAGTACTGCTAGCACTGCCATTATCGTTATTACCATTAGGTATCTCTGTCATCATTATCATCTAACCATCACCAACACCACTGCCGCGTCTCTTCCATCACCACCATCAACGCTATATCATAGTTGCCATCATAAAAATCGTCATCAAGATTGTGATCGCGATCATTCCCACTTTGGCTGTACTTATTTCACAGCTCAAAATGTACTACAACTGCAACATAATGAGCTACAATAGCCACTTCATATGCTGTGACCATCTTCACCAGTAGTTTTATTAACATAAACTTCTTTATTAACATAAACTTCTGTCAAAGCTACACAACATGTTTCACCTCTTGTCCAGTTTACTGTCAATGATGTCTTGTGTTTGGTTGGCCGAAGTCCTTGCAGAGAATGTAAGAAAGTGGGAGATGTATTCCTTGGGCATGTCGTTCAGCAGTTTGTTGGCGATGCATAGAGTCTTTCCCGAACCCGTCGGGCCAACACACAACACCTGTGAAACGATCGAAGGCTACAGTTCACTTCCGAAGAGAAGTAAGCAACGAAACAATCCTAGTCATACGTTAATGTTTGTCTTAAGCCTTGGAAAATAAGCTACTTTGCTCAGGAAGCCAGGAACAGCACCAGCTATTCATTATTTAAAGACTAAAGAAAAGACTCAACTTACTGGCTGGGAAAGGTGGTATAACAGCTGGGGAAAGACAATATTTTACCTGTGTACACATTCTTACACACACTCCTATTTAGATATTTTCAAAAGTTTTTACACAGAATTATGACTGACTCGCAGATAGCAAATAGCTAATCGAGGCGGGTCAGTCTCGCAATAAATATTTAACGAGTAATAAAAGACTAACAGCAAGAGAGAGAGAGAGAGAGAGAG
>JAOEHT020328700.1:0-10018 GCA_025448195.2 Parazoanthus atlanticus | reverse complement strand
CATTGAGACTATGTGAAATGCTCCGAAAACGTTTATTATTATTATTATTATTATTATTATTATTATTATTATTATTATTATTATTATCAGTTTGAACGTCCAACTTATCTGTATTTAATATTGACACAGAAATTGGAAAGCCAATTACACAAGGAAACTGATAAATGAAAAGAAAACCACCATTAAGTTTAATCCAATTTATGTTTATAGGCAACAGTGATTTTCACGAAACTTACAGTTTCTCTTCATGTAAGAAATGCGGTTCCTCGGCGCATGTGATCTGAAAATGAAGCAAAAAGCACATTGTCTTAAAATTCGGGTATCGTGTATATGGTATATCTATTTTAATATATATTCACAAACTATAAGAATACTGAATAGGTTTTTGGTTCCCCTATTACTGTAAGAAAAAACAGAAATGCAAATATATTTTAAGTCATATGTGATATGAAAATGAAAATAAAAGAACTCAAAATGCTTACAATCTTCCAGTCTCATTCTCCAGTCTGGATAGGGCCGTTTAAAGTAATCTGTAACAAATTTCAAAACAGAAAATCGTTAATAACGGATATGTGTTTAAATTTCTTGATCAAGAACTGACAGCTGAAACGGATTTATTTAACATAAAAGGAAAGTTTTCATGGCATTATCTAAATTGCAAATGGTCATTTGAGGAATGGCCACGTTATCTTGCTCCCAGTTTACTTGTAGCTTTATTGTTTCGCTACTAGCCTTTTTTGTAAGAACAACGAGACTCAGATCGCCGAAAATTTAGAAAAAATTCAAGAACAAGACTCGGAGCCCGGTGATAAAGAGACGCGGAGCCATAACAATATTTCAAGACGAAATATTCAAATTCGTTATCTAATTCGAGTCAGTATAAGAACACACCAAGCTTTGTTGTTTTCACACTATTAGTATAAAAACCAGATATGTTTGCATGTGCTTTGTAAATGTTTTAAATTAAATATAACACAAAAACAATTTGTACAAGCTCAAAAGGGGGGATTGAATGGTCTTGGCGAGCATACGAGCCCAGCATTATTTTTTTTGCGAGGATCTGACCATTTGAGCGGCAAACTGGCGATTTTGGGCAAGCAGAGGCCAAATTTTACGAACATTTCAGAATTTAGTATAGCCACCATTCAAGGTCTCTTCAAACATATCCTTTCAACCAAAACATGAATATGGGTTCCTATGGCTATGGCAGTTCTGACCTGGTCTGCTGTAAGCGAGGTTGAAGACAACGAAGAGAAGAGCGGCAACGCACAGCAATGCAGTCTTGGCCATCTTGAACAGGAGAACTTGCCGGGTAATGGAAAAGCTGTCTTGTTTCTTGAATCTTCACCGTTCACCGTCTGTGAGCTGTAAGGGTTGGATGCTGTTTGTGAGCCAACACTCATGTATTTATACATCCTTGAGACCCCCAGCTTAGATAGATAGATAGATAGATAGATAGATAGATAGATAGATAGATAGATAGATAGATAGATAGATAGATAGATAGATTTTTTTTTCAGCTAAAAAACTTGCAGTCGTAAAGACTGAAATATGCTATAGCTTACAATAATATGTTATTGTATAATTAACTGGGGGTACGTCAGTAAAAGCTAAAAGAACACTAAAACTATTTATACTAGTCTACGTTTAAATCTATGTACAATGTGTATTCGAAAATAAAACTACTAAAAACTTACGAACTATGTACAATGTTATAGTTGATGAAGCTACTCTGGCAGCGCTTAGTTTTATAACTGGGCTGGACGAAACGTCGGTTATTTCTAAAATTAAAACGGCTGACATTAATTTCAGGTAGGAGACTATGTAGCCTATGGTTCTGGTTGGTTACAATCTTGTTGAACTGTTCAGTTATTACCCGACATCTCAGACTAGACTTCTCTAACGTCTCAGCTCAACTATGCTCAGGATAAATAATCCGCATTGCACGTTTCTGTAATCGCTCAAGGTCTTCGCTCAGATAGTTTGATAATGAGTTATGATATACTTGGCATGCATTTTCGGTCAACGATCTGACGCAAATTACGTAGAATAGTACTAATTCTTTACTGACCACCCTTTAACGCTTCAGTTGCCTGAGAAAGTACAATCTCGTAGCTACCTTACTTATTATTTCAAAGACATGGGTGTTCCATCTAAGGTCTTTACTTAGGTTCAGTCCGAGCAACTTAACATTGTCAACTAGCTCAAGATCAGTGTCATTAACTTTAACAGGATCAAATACTTTATCAGACTTGGAGAAACCTATTCTGAGTTCTTTGCATTTAGTTTCGTTAAGCTGGGACTTGTTTGCCGTAGATTTGTTACTCAGATCATCTACTGCCAATTGGATCTTGCTTGGTTGGTTCTTCTCCACTGACTCTGACATAGTAATGTCGTCAACATATTTCCACAGCTGCACGCCAGGGGCCCAATTTGGTCCCTTGTGGTACCATATAAGTGTATGCTTGTGTCAGTCTGTCCATTTTCGTGTTTTAGTTGTTTACTATATATGTATGTTTTATTTTTTGAATAATAAGATTGAGACTAACAACAGTTTCCTTCTTTCAGTTCCCACAGGCAGTTTTCAGGGAAGAAAATGGCAAAACCTACTCCACCATCTTCGGCAAAAAGCAGCTCTTCAGCAAAATCAAGAAATTCGGCAAAAGTTAAACTAAAATCAAAGGCTCCAGTTGTACCAGAAAAGCAGATGACAATGGACAGCTCCATAAATCACGCAGTCTCATCAACAAAGTTGCATTTACATCACCATCTACCAGTCACTAGGCGGGACGGTCCAGTGCTTATGGTGACTCTCTCTGGTGACTCAAAAGTACAGGTCCACATCCCCAGTGAGGCAGGGCCGCGATCTCCAACTCTGTCAGAATGCAATGCAATTATAAAACAACAACAGGAAACAAATTTGAAACAGGCTCAAGAGGTAAGCTGGGAAACTTTTGAATCAAACGTTAACCAGTTTCTAAATTTTCATATATATAGACTCGTCTGGTTGTTTTAGTAACTCAGATGTAGTTGCTTAAAGCATCTATTGTCATTTATTGTTTAATTAAGCAGCCACAAAGGAGTTGCTTTGTTTCTGGATGGGTAGGTTTTGTGTGAAGTTGTGGGTTGACAGCTATTAGGTTTTTCTGATTATCCAATTGCATTATTTCTTTAAGCAACAAAGCAATGACCTGATTATTTTCATCTTGACCAATGAAGGTTCTACAAATACAGAAGTCTCTTCTTATCTTGAACTCCATTATCTTGAATCTCTAACTATCTCGAAGCATATCCCGTTTTTCTTCCCATTTTTTATCAGAAATTTACTAATGGGTTATCTCAAACTCTCGCTATGTGGAAAAACAATTTGTTTTCCTAGAGGGTTTTGAGATAACAGGGAACTACACTAACTGTAGAACTATTTTTCCCCTAAACTTGCTAATGAAGCCGATAAAACCAGTTGCAACTAATAGTATAATAATTATTTTGTATTCTCATGATTTCATGAAAGCATACTTTGAGTTTCTAAGGATTAATATATATTTTATTTCTTGGTATCTCAATATGTTGTTAACCTTTCAGCTATCAAAACTGAAAATGGATTTAAAAGATGCAAAGTATGCCCAGACTTTACCACCAGACGCGTATTTAATGACCAAGTCCTATGTACCAGAGGCTAGTCGGCCAATGAGGTAAGCTATAGTCACAGAGCATGTTTCACTTCTGAGTTCTCAGTACAATTATTTGAAAATGAACCCATGTCATTGATTAATTTATCATTGATTAAGGAGCTAACAGAGTTGGTCTGTTGTCAGAAAAATGTCTAATGTACATGTAACTGATATAAAACATATAGAAGTAAGACTGCATTGTTCATCCAAAAGATGTTAGTTTATTCACAAGCCTTTGGCTCGGGAAACAGCTCAACCACTTCCTATGTTAGTGATGATAAAGAAATTACTCCTTATCTTTTTCTCTTTTGGGTATAAACATAAAATGTTGTGCAAAAGAGTGTGAAGTGTGATTAAAAATGAAATGACACAACATATAGCGATGTTGTTATTTTGTTGTGTTAATATCATTTTGTCTTTTCTTCAGGGAAACTATTCGCACGGAATACAGGCCCTTGCCAAAGCTGAACCCTCATCAGGCCCCGAGGTAATGTGTCCTACTTCCCCCGTGACTTTCAACTTTATTCCTTTCTGCCACACGGGTGACAATAATAACTCGCCACTATTTTCATTGTTAAACGACTCTTGAGGTTTCTGATCACTTCGAAGTCCGTGACTTACGCGTGAGCCCAAATGTTTCTACTGGTTAGTTGTTCATATGCATTTCAATACCTTTTGTGTTCTGTGCACGGTCAAAGCCAACAAACAGAAGAAATAAAGAGCAAAAACATGTAACAAAGAAACTGGCCGAGCTTCCTAAACAGTTCGCTGTATTAACAATGGCCACACGGATACTAGACAAAAACCATCATGGGATAATGCATATATAGATTTAAACTATTTTGTCAAGTTTTATGTCTTTTGACAAGAAATTTGCATTTGAAGTTGGTGCCAAACTTGGCACCTTTCGCTGGGTGGGCACAGGTTTCTCGGCTTGACTTTAGAATTTAATCGTAAGACTTGGTTTGTTAACTATTTTTGATATGCTCTTTCTTACTAATAGTCCACTTTCGTACTCCCAGTTACCGCTGATTGCAATGACCATAGACTCATTTCTACAGCGTTAGCCTCGACTTGGTGTTGAATTTACATAAATACCAGCGAAGAGGATTAGAAGTTCGAACCTCCAACAATACATAGAGTTGTAAATAGCTCACATCTACATTGGTATTTATGAATATTTAACATTAAGTCGAGGCAAACGCTGCAAAAACGAGTCTGTAGTCATTGTAATCAGCGGCAACTACGAATACGAAACTGGACTATTTGGTTCAGTTGATCATCCTATGTGTTTATGTTTTATAACCTACAGGCTGACAAACCGTGTTCGTTTGGGTCAAGAGAGTGTCTCTCTCCCGGCTTTGCGTCCAAACCTCAACCCTACCGTAGCGGAGAGAAGGAAAAGGCAACAAGCTGTGCTGAGGGGCCGAAGCACGACTGGCAAAAGAGATTATTAACAAATCGATAGCTGTGAATAAACTTAATATTTATGTAATAAACAGTTGCATCAAATTAAGCAAATTTTTTGCATTAGAATTGAGTTTACGAGAAAATTAATATAAACTATAGTTTGCACCAGTTCTTGAACTAAGATTGCTTTAAAATAGTTTTATGAAAAACGGAACATCATGAAAAGCTACTTGTCCCAAGAACACCATAGAGATAAGATATTGTAAAGTTCTTACAGTCTTTTTTATCAAATTGTTCACCTTCAGAAACTCTTCTATTTATTTTAAGTAAAAAGAATGCTGTATTTAAAGACAAGTGAATAATTAAAATTCTTTGATCATTAAAATATTTGTGACCGAAACTTTGCTGTATTTTCATATTTGAAAGGAACTGTACATTTGAAATGGTATTTATTTATTTATTATTATTCAATTGAACAGTAATTTTGAAACGTGTAGCATTTATATAGATCTTCAGTCTTACTGAAGAACTAAAATTTAAATGTTTTGACAACGTTTTGAATGTGTTTCGATCTTGTGCTGTTTGTAATTGACAGCCATACCGAGCGATCCGTTCAACATTATCCGCTTGAATATATATATATGTTATTCCGATGAAGCGGCTGGGACGTTGGTTTATAATAAAAGAATCTACTCTAATTGTGGGATGCGTTTTCATCGTTGGTTCGATGATAGGTATATCAACGTACGTCGAACCGACGATAAAAACCAATCCCATATTCGGACTGTAGATTGCTTTGTTGGGGTGGGGAAATACACAACGTTTACGAGCATTTTTAAACTAACCCTAACGCCAACACTAATCCTAACTTTCAAACTAATCATAACCCCGACTCTAATCCTAACCTTACTGTACATGCATGGCATTGTCCATTCAGTAGGTAAATAGCTAGGTCCTGCTTTGACCGCACGCATGCAGTATTGTAATGCAAATTACGTTCGGATAATTTTGGACAGATCGGGTGGCCATACAGATAGAGCGATTTTCATTAATTTTTAGACCTTGGAACGAAAACAGGCGAACATAACGCGGACCGAGTTTCTGGAGTTTTGATTAGTTCTGCGAACACTCGGCGAACGCGCGTGTCATCTTATTGGATTTTGGAGCACATTGATTTTTCAACAGACCACAGGCCGCCCAAGCTTATAGTTTGTATTTTTGGGATCAGGTTGCACGATTTATAAGACTTTGTATGGGAACTCCGGGATCGAGCGATTTATAAGACTTTGTATGGGAATTCACTCGATTTCTCAAAATGGTAGAATATCTGCATAAATGTTAAAATAAAGTTAACCTACCTCAACGTGGGGTTGTCATTACGTCTTGTGTGTAGTTTGGAGACGATTCGAGGCCGTCCGATCACTAAAGTGTTACTGTTTTTAGCTTTCCTGGCATTGGCAGATGAAAGAAAAAGAAACATGTAGTGAACAAGTTTTTTGAGGTCCGAACGAAAATCGCTGTATTTAAATTTGATTGCCCAAGTTTGAAAACCCACAATTCCTTTAGTCTCTTTGCTTACCGTTGTATCCTGAAGTAGACTGGGGAGAGGGGAGGGCAAAAGGGGGAAGTGGCAGCTCTCGAAGAGCTCTTTTCTGATTGGGTCAACCAGCACTTCCCTCGTACCCAGACTTCTCGCGATTTATGCCGCGTGGTTCGTTCCAGATCCCAGGAGGCTGAACTGGATGCAAACAAAATGAGTTTCCACCATAAGAGACAATAGAACTGTTACAAAGTTCGGAATTGGGACTTAGATAGGAGACTCGGGGTTTCTTCCGAGGCCTTCACATGCAGAAACAACTTCCAAATATAGATATATCTTTTTCAAATGCAAGAGCATCCCCAACTTCCAACTAAGGAGGGAACCCCCCGGAGCTGAAAGTATGGAACAAATGCTGCACAAAATGTTGCCGCATTCGATAAGTTTGTCTGTATTCAATCGGTTTTGATCGAAACTAAAATTCCACTGAGCTTGAAAAATACTAATACCCCGGGAAGCTGCAAATTTTGTTTCAAGATTTTACTACCTTCATTTTCAACTTACTAAATCTAACGTAACTGTATTTTCCTCGCGAGAACTACGAGCTGTTTGTTCTATCCCCGATTAACGGAATTCTTGCTAGAAGATTGACACTTTAATAAAGTTTATGTATGTATGTATGTGTATGCTGCATTTGATCACTGACTATTTACGTTTTCCAACTTTTTTTCTGCCATTGTGGCCCTCTGTACTATCCACGCGTACGTGAACGATGGAAACGACATGTATATTTCACCAAAAACGAAAGGCTTTTTGAAAACACTCTCGAAAGTGGAACGTTTTGAAAACGCCGTTTTCTTTACTTCTGTGGAAAGCAAAAACGGAACTATGGAAAACGTCGACGCCGTGTGAAATGAAGGTCTAAGCTTGTTGTCGGCCCGAGCAAAACTATTCAATTGCCAAAACATGTGATTAACTTCATCACATTTTCATGTGAAAACGAGACTGGTCCACATAGATTCTTTCAAGAAGTTTCGCTTTCAAATAAATATGTTTAAGTGTGGACAGGTAAGCCTAGCCACAAATGCTAAAAAATTTCTTCAATAGTGGCTAAAAAAGTGCCAAAACGTTGCTGAACTTTCGCCAAAGATACCAAACATTTGCTCGTATTTTAAAAGCTTGCCAAAAAGTTGCTCTCCATTTCATTAAGAGGTTGATCTAAAACTTCCCTTAAGTGCCCCAAAAGTCTCCACTCTTCTGATTTATTGTCCGTGAGTTTTTTTCAAAAGCGCTTTGCTGATAGTCAGAATTTTTCGCTGCGCTCCGGGGAACTGCGCCCCACGCGGGAAAAAAATTGGTGGGGCCCAGTCCCCCGGAGCGCGGCGAAGAGCGAAGACAAACTAAAGCCAAAACCTTTTTTACCATTTTCCTTTCCATTTTTCAATTATTTAATCATAGTCTACCCTCTTCACTAACGTGAAACATGGACACTTACTGTTTGGCGGTAATAAATTTAAACTTTGAATATAAGCTGAACTAACTTTCAGCGCCACCAATAAAATTCACCAAAATGTCCAACATAGATAATTTGCCCATCGAGGTATTAGTCAAGTTGCTCTTTTAACAGAAAGTTGCTCGAAAACCAAAAGTTGCCGAGCAGCAATAAAGCATATTGACAGAGCCCAGTGATTAGAAATATAATGGCTACGATTCGCACATGTGTAAACAATAATGTCAAACTTTTCAAACAATATAACAGTTTTGGTGTATTTTACCCGGGGGGGAGGGGGTAGGAGGTCGGGGGTGCTCGTCGGAAAATCACTCAAAATACCCTAAACTACGGGGAACTATCGTGGATAAACAGGGCAGGGCCAGGCAGTCTTTTTGACTTTGTTCCGGCTCGACGGATCGATTCAAGACCAAGTCCAGAAAACAGGCAAGGATCCTGATTTTTCGCCTAGATTACCCCTAAAAATGTAACACTCCGTTTTTGCCTAAGCAAATCTCTAAAAAATACTGAATCGCCAATTTCAACCCCTGAAAAATACGACGAGCACCCCCGACCTCCTACTATAGGAGTACCTCCCCGCCCCTCCCCTCCGGGTATTTTATTGTTGCTGTTTCTCAAGATTTAAACTGTTTTTCTAGTAATTGCATGTTTCCTCAACTCCTGGTCTTCCACTGAGTTGTATGTGATAAAGAACTTTAAGCAGCTGGTACGGCTACCGCTCAGACAATGTTATGTCTACTGAAAACCAACTTTCTAACTTTTTCTTTCCTGAAGTCCCTTTACCGTCCATTCGTTGTTTTCTGTATGAAGGATAGATAATGAGGGAGTGCGAATGAGACGAATTGCAGACTCGGACCCTTGTTTTAAAGCCGAACTAATAACGCGACAATTTGTATATCGACATTCACGTTCTCTGCAAAACCCAAAATATTGTTTTCACGTTGTATTTTTCAACTCTACGGTGTCTAACTTGAAGCAAGTTCACGTGCGGTGCCCCCGCTGTCTTCCCCAAACAAGCCATTCGTTTTGCGCTTTCCTCGTTAACGTAGACGGACGTTGTCTCTCTTTCGCCATTTGTTACATGATGAATGGCAGCCAATCAACTTGTTGGCGAAGTGCTAGTGCAGAGGACTTCCCAGGTTCAATACGCTTCTGTCAATACTTTTTGTCTTCTTTCTGTTTCGCTTCCTTTTTCATTTCTTTTCCTATCGAGTTTCTTATTTTGTGTTTGGGTTAGGGCAGCAATGGACTGATCGACAGTTTGCGAAAGGGAAAAATGCTATAGAGTTGATAGTGTGTGTGTGTGCGTGCGTGCTTGCGTATAGTATCCTTTGCATTAGTCTGACCCAGTAATTTACGTTTTATAATTTGGTTTATCTGGACTGGCTTTTTCACCCTCATAGTTATTTCTGGAAGCCAGTTCTCCAGTTCTCTTTACTTGGGGGCACAATATTCAAAGTTCGTACAGAATTTTGAAGGCAAAATTCCAGACCAATTTGTGTTTTTCCCAGACTCGTCGGTAATACAAGAATAAGTCCCTTACCACGCACCTTTAAAAGTTTGTATCACTCAAGGCTCAACCTCAAAACTCGACCAGTCCAAACCGGCTGGGTTTTTTTCACACCTTTATCAAAAACTCTTACGGATTTCTCCACCCTATGAATATTATAACTGCTCTATAATTCGGGTTTTTGAAGTAACAATGGTACCTAGATATTTTCCACTGTTTTGTGTGGGTGACACGGAAATACATAAAAAATTGTTATTAAACACAGTTGTATCAAATAAAATGTGGACAAGAAACTCTTGAGTACTAAATTTTAATTTAAATAACAACCGAGGCAAGCCAAGGTGGAGCCTTATGAACGGAAACACTTAGCTGACATTTCT
>JAOEHT020328613.1:0-10019 GCA_025448195.2 Parazoanthus atlanticus | reverse complement strand
AAATTTGTCACTGGTTGGAAAATTTTAAACTGGTTGGAAAAAATTTCCAACCAAAAATATTTTCTAGCCACAACATACAGTGTATATATTATCATTTTGGAAATTCCCTGGTTTTTCCCATATAATTACAGATGCAGTTAAGATTTTATGCCAGTTTTTCTATTTACCAGAGTATACATAAAGTCAACATTTTTAGACCTACAATATGCCAATCCAGTAGGTTTGCAGCCCAAGAAACACAAAAAGTTAGTACATGTATCTATGTAGTGCCTACCTACACTCAATGGCCTGTACTCAACCCTGGGACCGTAGAGCTTTAGGGGATATGATGACCTGTAGACCTACCTATATCCTAATTTAATTTCCAGTGTAACCTGAACCACACTCTGGTATTCTTACATTGTATATGAATTTGGCCTATGGGAAAATGTTTAGACAAGTGTTATTTGTTGCAATTCTTGTCTTGTGGTATCCCAGCTCATTTCATACTGACCATCAGTACTGATCTGCACTCATATCAATGTAGGTTTCTGAGCAACTACCCACCTACCTCTCCCTTAGATTATGGTTATAATCAAGGCTGGGGTTAGGTTTAACTTTAGGTTTAGGGGAGGGGAAAAGAAACCTACATTGATCCCTGCACTCTTTGTAATAGGCTCTGCACCTCCATCATCTGCCACTAGTACAGCACGAGACACCAAGCCATTTGGATTTTTATCCCAATACACAGGGGGCCCAAGTGGACTTCAGGTGGGTATAGCTGGATCAACAAGCAGTGCAGTTCCTGGTGCTGGTAGAGAGAGAACTGACAGTTTTCCCACAATGCCACATGACCAACAGACTGTTTCTAAGTTTCCTTCAACTGCTAGCTCAACAGCCTTGTCTGCAGGTGGAAGTATGGTCTCTACTGGTGTTGGCATACATGAAGTAGTCAAACAACGAACGGGCAGCTTGTCTGGGGTGCCGCAAGTTCCTGTTCAGTCCACAGCAGGTAGGAAATGCACAGACCCTTGTACATGTAAGTTTCCTTCTCGGGCAGAAGAATTCTTCAGGTCTAGTTCCACAGGTTTGGTTTATACCATGTACTAGAAAAAGATTGCGTGAATTTTTATCAATACCCTGACCTAAAATCCTAGCCACCAAGAATCAGACTCGACTGATGTGAAATCCGCCCAGAGTAAATGGACTAGACTCTTTGATAATTTTGTATACCAGTTCCAGACCAAAAGGCTGAAAGCTATATACCCTTGACAGCTACCTGTATGACATCATATGGCAGTATCCCCGACCCTCTTTCCCTCCCCCCTCCCTCCTGGGGCAGATTTCCTCAGGTAGTTTAGAAGGTTTTTTGAAGCCAGTTAGAACCCACAGGCTCAGTAAAGCCTCTAGGACAACTCACTTATAGCTTTAGTTTTAAGATTTGTTCAATTTCATTTCCATTATACAGTACAGTAAAAATTAACTGATTTGTTCTTACTATTCTCAAGGCCTCTCTGGCTCAACTGCAAACAGGACCAGTAGCTTCTCAGGACAGCCAGGTTTCAATACCACAGGTGCCCCATTCACTGGCAACAACACAGGGAGACCCGGCATTCATGGCAACCTTCCCACTGGCCACAGCATTGGTGCTGGGTATGCTCAGCCTAGTGCACAAGGATTTAGTCATTCCATGCAAGGACCAGGATATGGTAATGTACCAGTCACTGGGAATGTTCCATTTGGACATGGGAACAGTGGTAGCCTTCCGCACCAAGCTTTACCAGGGACAAACATGCCACATGGTGCAATGGTTGTGCCACCCAGTGGAAGCACTATGCCAAAGGTCAACACAAGCACATCAGGGTATGTCCATGCTGTGGCACCAGCCATTTCTGCCAGTGAAGGAGCTACACCGGGTGCACCTTCTAGCGACACTGCCCAAGATGAAGGTGGGTATACAAGATGTTTAAATGTACAATGTATGCCCCACAATTAGAAGGAAATCAGAAAGTTTTGAAATGAGTTTTTACCTCTGCAGCAAAAGGTTTAAACTGAGGCTCAACTCTATTCCCAAAATGGAGATACATGTAGTAGATTATTTTGGTTTCAGATATAATAAGCTTTTTTTTCTGATTTGCCTCAATAACGAAAATTTGAATTTCTGTTGACAGAATTTTCATGGCTTTTCTCTGCAAGCAAAACATTTCCTTTTCTCAAACTTGTCATATAAGGTTGCAAAATGTAGTACAATAAAACAAGAACTTTAATGGCAGTTTCAGAGTGTATCAGCTCTGATCAGATGTATCATTTTTTGTCTTTTTCATCTTGAATTCACTGTTTAGGGAAAAAAGGAAAACCCAGAGATTGTGAGTAATTTAACTCTCATTCGAAAACAGAGCACCATTGCTCAGCTGCCACCGCTAAGGATGTTCTTTCAATCGAACACAATCAACAGGAAGAAAAGGGGCGTGTTGGAATTTAATTTTTTGTCACTCCATTTGATAATTTTATGTCCATGTGTAATTGCTCACTTCAGTTGCCCATTTCCAGATTATCTTTCAATTCCAGGGAACACTAAGTTTAAGTCTTGGCTTGGTGCTAGAAAATGCAGCAAATGTATAAAAACTTGGCACCAAGCCTCAAGTTATTGTTCACTGGAAATGTAACTCGAAAATGGGCTTTTTCAATATTGGCCTTCATGGTCCTCAAAAAGATAGTGAAATCTGTATTCTTTATTCTTTATTAAGCTTTTATTTTACAGATGAAAAATTAAAACATATTGTAAAAAAAGTACAATGTGACAAGTCCATGATTGTATTTTGTCTATTTCAGTTCCTTGATAAGACTTTTTTTCTTTAAATACCAGAAGAAACAGAGCCTGAAGATCCACTGAAGGTACTGTATGGTCTGGACCTTCCAGACTGGGTTATCAATGGGACTGACCTTCCGGGAGTCTACAAGGATGTATTTGCAAAGTGCACCTGTGGCCCAGATATGATTGATACCAATGTTCTGTATCCCATCTTGCTGTATTCTGATCTGCCAAGGGATACCCTTGGTGTCATATGGAACAAATCCAACCGTGCCACACCTGGTCAGCTCAATCATCTGGAGCTCAGGATCTTGCTAGGGCTGGTTGCCCTTGCACAGGTAGGCAATATTAATCTTAATTATTATGATGATGACAATGACGATGATGATGATAATAATGATGATGATGATAATAATGATGATGATAATGATGATGATGACAATGATGATGATGATAATGACAATGATGATGATGACAATGATGATGATGATAATGGTGATAATGATGATGATGATAGTGATAGTGATAATGATGATAATGACGATGATGATGACAATGACAATGATGATGACAATGATGATGATGATAATGATGATGATGATAATGATGATGATAATGACAATGATGATGATGACAATGATGATGATGACAATGATGATAATGATGATGATGATAATGACAATGATGATGACAATGATGATGATGATAATGATGATAATGATGATAGTGATAGTGATAATGCTGATGATGATGACAATGATGATGATGATGATGATAGTTTTCTTTATACACATGTTTACAACTAAATATTGAGTTACAGTGTGCTTGCGTACAAACATATTGCTTAAGAAAACTGAAAATCTTTGAAATGTTTCAAAGTTATATAACCTGAAATACCAGAAAAATCTAACTACTTACTGGTAAAAAAATAATAGCTGATAAGTATGCAAATTACCAGTGTTACTTGTCACACAAATGTTGTAATCTCGAAATCACAAAATTAAGTTTCACAAAACGTTTTGTTGGACGGTGTAAATACACTAAGTTTTGTCACATTCACAACGCCTGTAAATTGGTACATGTAGCCAGAACTGTAGTGCATTACTACAGACCCTCATTTGAATCACTCAAGTATTATTTTAATGCTTAAAAGCATTTAGAAAAAAACTGAAAAAGTTTTCATTTGATATGACTAGATATAGAGCAAGTTTGTTTTGTTATGATATCAAAACTATCTTATGGCTTGCAGGCTGGTATCAAAGCAGAGAGACTGACCCTGGAGAAATTGACCTCCTGCAAAGCCGCACCCATTCCTACCTTTCCAGAAGAAATATTGGTGAAGGTTTGTTGTTGTTTTTTTAAATTAACAGGGTTCGCACCTTAACGAGTCCTTGAGTTTCAAGATATGTGCTGTCCTGGAATAATCCTTGCATTTTACCAAAGTGTTCTTGAATTATGTTGAAGCATTCCAGAATTTCCAAGAAAGGTTCTTAAGGCAAAACGCTAAGGCTAAAAAGCAATGCTTTATTTTTAATTCTTGATATATTTGCACCTTAGTTTAGTCTTTTTCCTGTTTCAATTCCTTTACACTTACCTTTGATTACATCTTAGCTGGTCAGAATTGTCCTAACTGGTGATTATTATATAGTTCCCGGTTTATTGCCCATGCATTTCAACACCTTTACCTATAAAAGTGCTCACATCTTACAATGTATACTTACTTTATTTCATTATAACGTTTGATGAAGAGAAGATTCTAAACGTGAAGAAGTTAAGCTGAAGAGACCAAGCGCTAATAATAATGTTTACAGTTGATCAGCTTGGCTCCTGTTAGTGTAGAATTGCAGTAGAGGTCCCAGTGCTTTTCGGGAGTCGCGATTTGGGCCATACCTCCATATTTTCATTGCCTGAGCAAATTTAAGTGCGTCGTTTGGGATGCTTGATGAATTATTTTAATGCGTCAGGGACGTAGATAAACATATGTGCGTTAACGGGAGCTCTGGAATCAGTTATGGTTCTTGTTTACACAAACTTTGTTTTGTGAAATCTTTTGTGTGTTTTACAGAACAAAGACGACGGATGGAGCTTCAGTGAAAAGCAATCCAGTGAAGGTACGAATCAGAGGAGTCGCCATGACAGTGATCGTGGTTCTACCAGCTCACTGTCCAGTAGCACGAGTGGTTCAGCCGTTGATCCGAATGACAGGTGAGAAATGTTTCACGTTTTCTCCAAGGTTCATAGGGGTCATGGAATACTTGGAAACTCATGTAATTTCAATATTTAAAAATACCGACCTTGAAATTCTGGAAAACTAGAGTTGGCTATGGATAGTTATGGAAAATTAGAACTAATAGTAAATAATGATAACATTACAACTTCGTGATCGATCTGCTTTATATATTTTCGGATTATTTTAAGATTTATTGGTCGTAGAATTGTTGACATTAAGAAGCGTACAAATCCTGTTTACTTGAATTGACTGTACCAAAAAAGATCGTGGCTGTACATTTTACCACAATAACTTGCAAACCTAACACAGCCAGTAGCCGTAGAGAAAGCCATACACTTTTGCGATATTCATCCCTGGACAGTAACAACGTTGTGTATACTTGGTTTAAAGTTTTATAAGTTTTCTGTGTGTTTTTACGAGCATTTTAGGATTTTCGTGTGCTAAGAATTACGGGTAAATGTACCAGCCGCCATCCTTTTTGGTACGGTCAATTTGAATGTTGCTCCAAGCCACTGGAAGACAGTTGCGTTATGAGTCAATGAGGTTGATGGAAAAAGGGTTAGGTTTAACGTTAGGGTTAGGATTAAGGTTAGGGTTAGGGTCAGGTTTGGGTTTTGGACTCACAATTTACAACATGACATATGATTCATTGATTCATTGAATCATTAAGGTTAGGATTAAGGTACTGTTCGTGCATTTATAATTTTCTGATGTCCAACGTAAATGTGTTTAGAACATGGCTGTCAAATTTTCGCACGCTTTTTGTATGGCCGCGAGAGTGCAACTATAACTCGATACACGCACACCTATGCGTCAATATCGCAAGCTACATGTAGGCAAGTAAATCCAGATAAGAAAGCTGTTTCAAAAAAAGGTTTATAAATGGAAATTGAGTATTTGAAGGTGAAAATTCAAGAATTGGAAGAGGAGCTACCGAACTTTGCAATAGAAATTAACTACGAAAACACCCGGTCGATGAACAGCGACTCACAAAGAATGTTTTTTTTCTTACCAAATAAATTGGCAGTGTTCTAAAAGAAATGTTCCAGGCTGTTGGTGGGTGTTTATCGAGTTATGGATGCATAATTGGGAAATTGGGAGAGCACTCGAGAAGCTAGAGAAGCACTCAACTTCACTTCGTGCCACTCAAACGCTGCTCTCGTGCTCTCCCAACTTCCCGCATGCATCCATAACTCGATAGATGCACGCTAAGCATGAACCATTTCTTATTTAGTAATACTGGTTATATACCTGAACCACACAATTGAAAAGAGTGGAATTTCGGAATTTGACTTGTTGACTCGAGAAGACTCGTGAAAACAACGACTTCGAACCGTTGGCATCATATTGCAGTTAGCTGTGGAGTTTGTCGCTAACACTCGAAACCATTTTTGCTTGTTTGACTGTAAAGAACTGTGAAGAAAAGTAGGCTGGTTTACTGAAATGCATCGACAGTTTCATTTGGCGATGTTGCGCATAAAGTATCAAAATTTGAAAGAACTACTGTTGCATAATTTACACATCTGGATATGTTTCGGTTATATTTTTTATGAGATTTTTGTGTAATGATTGCAAATGGTAAGTAACATCATAATACTGTAGTTTAGATATCCTGTTGTTGTTTTCTTGTAGATACAGTGCATTCCGCATGCAGGAACACCCTACGGCCTTCCCTGGTGCTGCAGTATCCAGTGAGGTGGTTCCACCAACCAAGGATATCCCCCCACCCCTTACAGTTGCTGGAGGAAATACTGTTCAACCTCACAATACACAGTGGAACCTTCCTTCAGGTGAAGTGAGCACCAACCAACCTCACAACACACAGTGGAACCTTCCTTCAGGTAAAGAGAGCACCAACCAACCTCACAACACACAGTGGAACCTTCCTTCAGGTGACGTTAGCACCAACCAACCTCACAACACACGGTGGAACCTTCCTTCAGGTGACGTTAGGACCAACCAACCTCACAACACACAGTGGAACCTTTCTTCAGGTGGCTGGAAAGTACCAAATAAGAATGCAAACACTACATTTCCCAGCATCAATGCACAGAATGACTTCGGAAGCTTTCAGAGCACTACCTCGCAGTCAACAGGTGGAGAAGACTTTGGAGATTTTAGTGACTTCAAGAGTGGAGCAGCAGATGGTATTTTTTCTTCTACATCGGCTGTGTTGCCACCAGTAGTTGCGCCTGTTTCTACGGCCGCAGGACATTCCCAAGTTCCTGCTATGTCGCCTGCTTTGATATCACCAGTAGCTGGTCCTATCACAACTGCTACCACTCATTCCAATGCCAGTAACCTATCTGACTCGTCAGCATTTCAACAGCAGCCAGGTAAGGCAACCAAGGATGATTTTGAGGCCTTTCTAGACAGTAATGTGCCACCAAGAACTACTTTAAAGGACCTAGCACTTCAGTTTAATGCTCTTGGCAGTAGTACAGCGACACCCAGCAAAACAGAGGAACGTTCTGCTCTTCAACAGGACACTGGACACAGTAACTTAGCTGATCTACTCTCCGGTGTTTCCATGAAGAAAAGAGTCGATCTTGAAGCAACGTCTAGCGAATTGAGCACAAATGCACTTCATTCACCAGTCCCGACACCTTATGTTGGTAGTGGCCAAAGCCACCATTTACCTCTAAAGGACACTAAAGAGGCAACAGATGACAAGTATGACATTTTCAGGACTCTAGGTTTAGGAGATCAGAAAAGTGTCTTTGACACCAAAGCACAAGATGGCCAAACGGACGTCCTTGCTCCAAATGCACAAGCTAACGATACCAGCTTTGGTGAGTTTGAGGAATTCCAAGGACATGAACAAAAGGCTGGCCCAGGTGCAGATGATTTCGGGGAGTTCTCAGATTTTAAATCAAAGGCGCTTCCTCAACCTAAGAAAGAGGCCAGCGATTTATTTGGTGGCTTTTCATCTTTCTCTCAACCTTCACAAATGGCGAGTAGTGACGATTTTGGGAATTTCCAAGATTTAACCAAGAATACGGGACACACCCAGCCTGCAGGATTAGAATTAGGAAATCATACATTTGATGATTTTCACACACAGAAAGCAAACATGTCAGACTTTGGTTCGTTTTCTGCCAATGTTGCAGATATGAACAGAAGTACCGGTAGCTCTGATATCTGGAACATGAACACTTTTGAACAAAAACCAGTAGATACTAAATCGGAGAATGGCAACTTTGCATCATTTGGGCCATTTGCGTCAGCGCCAACAGCTGAAGGAAGTGGGTTCACCAAACACAAGCCCATAACAGACCTCACGTCAGTGCCTTTGGAACCCAGTCAAAGATATAAAGCGTTGTCATCAGAATTTGAGGTAAAATGTGTCTTCTTCGTTGGAAATATTTGTAAATATAGCAGAAAGTTTTAAATGTGGTGTGAAGGAGGAAAGATAAAGGGTTCCGATGATTGAAAGAGGAAGACAGACAGACTGGCAGACTTACAGTCAAACAGACAGACACAGACATACTTGCAGATAGACAGACAAACTGACCGACAGACAGACATAGACAGACAGACGGACAGACAGACAGACAGACGGGAGACAGATATAGACAGACAGACATAGGCAGACAGACAGACGGGAGACAGACAGACAGACAGAGAGATACAGCAGACAGAGACAGGCAGACAAACACAGACAGACCAACAGACAGACAGACAGACACAGACAAATAGACAGACACAGACAGACTGACCGACACAAGCAGACAGCCATAGACAGACAGAAACAAACAAACAGGTACAGACAGATGCAGACAGACACAGACAAACATACATAAAGACACAGACAAGATAAGACAACTGTATTTCATCACGGTAGTAACTTCAATTTACATTGTTTTTGTCACCATTTCCTCAGGATGTTGACAAGCATGTGTCTGTGTGGGGACGCTGTCTAAACAGCTGTCTGCTCACCATGACAACCACCAGCTTCCTGATCCAAAAAATGATCGCGGACAGTGTTCAAGAGGAGATACTCAAATCCAAGGAAGGCTCCAAGTACTTTGCTGGTATGTGGAACATTTACTGAGAGGAGAAATTAAAAGAGCTTTGCATATGGCAGCAGTTTTTACTGACAAGAAAACTACTAAGTTTTAAACTAAAATGAGGGGCGAATGACAGGGCCAGAGGCCCCCCTTTCGTCAGCACAGAATTTTGATTTGGGTCATGGAAAATAGGACTATATAAAAAACGTTGGGCAGTTTACTTTTTTATGAGTGAGAAGAAAACAGAAGTTCGACTCAATTTACGTACAGAAAGATAGATTCTCATGCGATTAGACTTGTGTAACTAATTACATGTACCTGTATTTCCTTTTCTGTCCTGAAATTGCCGTTACTGTGCTGGAAAATCGAGAATCGTTTTTGGTATCATCAAGAAGAATAGTCAAAATGAAGTCATGGGAAACTGAAACTGCGGAAGGTGAAGGAAAAAGTCATGAAAAGTCGTAGGATTTCATAAGTTTGAAAGAGAACGAGTCGTGCTTGGACCAAAACACCATTGATTCAGCCGTAAGACAGCTCTTAAAAATTGAACATAAACCCGTTTACCAATGGTGCTCTTGTACACTAGTTTAGCATTGGCTATCTCGAACGTCCGCAAATTTGAACAGTTCTTGTTTTGTTTGATTGGCTGAGATAACAGGAAATCTGTTCTGTAACTTAACGACATTGTTTTTCACTACAGCTGTAGTTGAAGTGTACCGAGTCACCAAGAGGATACGGGCGTCCATACAGAAATCAGGTGAGGACACAATTGTATCTTAATGGGCACCCGACTAGATTAGCTCTTTAAGTTATTTTGGGTGTCCATCCACTATCCAACTTTTCTAATACTGTCATCTATGTACATGTATTTTATCTATCAAACTAAGTGGAAATAAATTGTTGTTGTTGTTGTTGTTGTACCGTAAACTGCCGAATATAAGCCCCCCGAATAGAATGCTCCAAATCTAAAACGCAAAGTCCTTCGGAT
>JAOEHT020328519.1:0-10020 GCA_025448195.2 Parazoanthus atlanticus | reverse complement strand
TTGAAACAATTCTATGCAACTTGATGTTAACAAGTACCACAAAATCATGGAAAATGGTTTGATTATATACTCACAATTTTCTCATGTTTTCTCACAACGTGAAAGCAGCTCATCTCACGTCCGCACCGCGAGCGGTACGCCACACAATTTCCCACCTGTCATGCGCAGTGGGAATTTTGGGTTTTCCCTACACATCGCATGTCCCCGTTGCCGTCGCGGTTGTGACTGCTTAAAGTGCCTAGTGGTGCCATGGCGCTGTGCTGCTTTGACATAAATATTTCCTTGATGATATAGAATTAGTGTGATTAAAACCTACTGAAATTCTTGAAAATTTTGGGAAAACACTTTGAACTTATCCTCTCCCCCTCAAAAATTCTTATTTCTAGAGGAATTCAATCTGTTTATCACTTGTAACAGGGGCATATCCAGAAATTTCAGAAAGGCAGGCCAGAATCAGCAATTCTGGAAAGGGGGGAAGGTATCTGTGCTCCAAAAGAAGTTTTTTTCTGTGTTTTTCTTGTTAAATGTTTCTAAAACTGCCGACAAAAGGGGTGGCCCCTACCCTAAATTCACCCCTGTGTAATCATTCATTTTCAAAGCTGATTATTCTCTGAAAACTTGGTAGATTAATGAAGGTACATGTACATTGAATTTCATCCGATGTCTTTTCTGACTGATTGCAACTGAGAGATTGGGATTGAAATCTTGTGAAATTATCTTCACACAACCACTTTTGAAGGCAAAAGAAAGCATAATTTTATATTGTTTTTGGTTTTATCATAAACATTAACAAAAACATATTTTCATGTTTTTTATTTTCCCCTTTTTAAATTAAACTTGCATTATAGCTTCATTCATTTTCTTTTGATTCTGTTTAAAAAGAGAAGATTTTATGGGTAAAACTCTTGTAACCCAGCTGTCTGCCATTTTTATTGTGGTGGTCACATGGCATGAGTGGTCAAGCTAGCTAGTTGCATGCTCTCTTGTTGACCCAATTTTCCAGGCACATCGAAAATGGTGAGTAGAACACTGCAGTAAGACACTGAAGGAAATGTTCCCAAACAACCGAAAATTATGAAAAGGTGCATCATTAAGACAAAATCTACTTTCTAAAATCTAATCCAACATAAATTGTGTTGAAACCAATCGATTTTTATGAGGTGATGCTGAATCAAAATAAAAGGGTGTTGAAGGAAAACAGGAGCCATGGTGCTGCACCCTCTCAATTTTTCCTAGTTAGAACACTGTGAAGCCATGTAATATTAGTTTTGTACCTGTACTTGAGTAGGACAGATTAATTGCAGGTTTGTTTTGCTACAACCATAGAAGCACAAGGGACTGTTCAAAATATGATCATTATTATTGAATATATAGACTAGTACTTAGGATGCCTGCACAGATACATTTACTGATTTAGAAGGTCGGTAGAAGAGCTAGGTAAACAATGCATTTGAGGGAGAAATAACTCAAAATAAAGCTTTCTAATAAAAAAATAGCAATAACATTAAAGGAAAGAGCTACCAAACAGGAAGCTGGAAGGTACCAGAAACATCCATTCAATTGTTTTTCTTGGCCTTACATAGCTTGTTGGAGTGTTAAATCACTACTAACTGACAGCTCTGTTGTCCATTCAAGGACTGGGAGTGTTAAACTTGTACCTCCAGTAATGTCAGCTCAACATCCAATTGTGAAAAAACTCAAGACAATGCAAGAGTATTTAATAAAGATTGACAATGGAGAGTTGGAATATGTACCTGGTGAGAGAGCTTACAATGATTTTGATGATGATGAGGAAGACCTTGGCGTGGAACAGTATGCTTATGCTGGACACATTTTGGAGCACAAGTACACCCCAACTTCCTTGAAGCCAAAGGTTTGTAGTTTTTAAACTTTAAACACAATTTTGTGGAAAACTTAATAAGGCCGTAAGTATCTGGAACTGGCTTCTTAAATTTCATGATGCAGAAGGAATTGAGGGATGGAAAAATGGGTCACCCTCATTCTTAAAAAAAAGAATCCTCTTTATTTTTAAAGCTGAGTTAGCAACTTTAAAAGAGAGAGGGTAGGTGTTGGGGAGCAAAAATATCATTACTTAGTCAAATTGGTTATTAATATGCAGCATAATCGTCACTCAAGGGAAAATTTTGATTTTACAAAATGGTTCGTCAACTCTGTGTATTAACAAAGCTTGTTCATGAACTGAATGTGATTTGAAAAAAGAAATTTTTATATGATCATTAAATTATATATATCACTGTAGCTGGTATAATTGCAATTTAAAAGATAGTGCACCAAGGGATTTTAACTCGTGGTTGGCACTCATTCACAACACTCAAGTATTAGTCGCAAGATTTTAGTTCTCCAGTCCAATGCATTGACACTACAACAACTGCTCAACTTGCTGCAAGTTGTATATGGCATGGATAACAAGAGAAAGTTACCCTGACCCTATAACTGATTATATAACTGCAAGTGAACATGACTAACCAAAAGTGATTTCCTGGCAAGCCAAGGCAAGGTTTTAAAACTATAAATTTCATTTGCAACATTTTTAAATTCAACCTCTAAACTAAATCATATTATAAAGTTTAAACTTAAATTGTATGTATAATGTATATATTTTGCTGATCTCTTCTTTTTTGTTTAGAACCTCAAGGGAAGAGATGCCTTTCTTTATCACCTGCTTTCAGAGGCTGATTTTGGGCTGAGGCTGGTAGCAGTTGAAGTTCGTGTTAATTCAGCAGGTCCAGATGATGAGGGATGGTGTGATCTGCCTGACCTCATGGATGAATTCACAAAAGTTGAGTTTTCGGAGCTTGACATTTCTGCTCCCAAAGAAGAAGCAGCATGTTCAGGAGGATATCGATGGCCCCATGGAGGGAAAAAGAGAAGCATGTTTCCTTCAAGGTAAGTGTCTGGGAGGATGATGAGGTGGATGCAAAAGAGAAACATTTTTCTTCTGAGGTTACTGTCCAGATGGATGGTCCAGTAGAGGGAACAGAGAAACATGTTTCTTCAAGGTAACTGCCTAAAAGGATGGTACGGTGGCAGGAAAATAAGAAACTGTTTCCTTTTAGGTAAGTGTCAAGGGGATGGTTTGGAGAGGAGGAAAAGAGTAACATGTTTCCCTTGAGATAAGTGTTGAGGGGATGTTTTGGGAGGGGATTCCTTCAAGGTAAGTGTTGAGGTTATGGTTTGAAGGATGGGAAAGAGAAACATGTTTCCTTTGAGGCAAGTATCTAGAAGGATGGTTTTGGAGGAGGGGAAAAGAAAAACAAGTTTCCTTTGAGGTAAGTGTCTAAGAGGATAGTCCGGTAGCGGGAAAAAGAAAAATGTGTTTCGTTCAAGATGTTTGAGATGGTTTGCTGAAAGGAAACTGACAAAAATGTTGCCTTCAAGGTAGGTGATTAGGAAATAATTTGGTGTTTGCAGGGAAAAAAATAGAAAATAATTTCTTCCAGGTAAGTGACCAGGAGGATGGTGAGGTAACAGTGGAGCATGTTTCTTTCCAGGGAAGTATCCTGGAGGATTGCTTAGTACAGGGAAATAGACATGTTTCCTTTGAGGTACACAATACAACAGTTGCTACTACAGAGGACAATTTTGCTTTTTCCTGAAGTTTACCACAGGCAATACATGTATACGTACTTCTGAAATGTCGTCCCACTTCATGTTCTTACAGATAGCCGTTAATGAAATTTAGAAATATAAAACAATCATACTGTACAAGTTCATAAGGCAATGGTATTATTTAATTTATTACTTTCTAGTTATAAAGCCCCCAATCAGTTGGACTTTAGTCTTAGTAAAATTACTCAGTTATCGTTACTAAAGACTGATGTTTATTTATTTATTTATAACATAAAGTATTTTGTCATAAATATATGCACAAAATAAACAGCAGTCTTTCTTAACGATCACTAAGCAACACATGTTCAGGTCCCAAATAAATCTTGAATATATAGAATTAAAGTAAGGTTGGCTGATCATATAGAATTAAATAAGCTGTAAAATTTTATGCATTATACATATGACCTCCATTCCTAGTTTGTGATCTTGGTGGGTGGCAATAAAGATGACAGTTGATTGTGTGGCAAACATGAACATTTTTTCCCGATTAATGGACTGATTTTTTAAATCTTTTTGATAGGCCAATGGAAGAAGTTACGTGGCTGGTTCATGATATTGCGAACCATGCAAAGGCCCTGAAAAGAGTTGATCGATATATTCGTGGCACCGGAAACGAAGGATGTGACTGGCATTCGACATACTTGACATCAGCCCTTGTGATCAGTCTTAGACCAGGTCAGGACAAAGGAATCAAGAGAAAGTATACCCTGGAGCACACCAGCCGCCCCTATCCATACTTTGGACCTTGAGCCAACAGTTCATTGGACAAGCAGCACCACCACTTGTTTGCAAGGCCCTAGCCTTTGTGCTGTTACAATGCAATATCGTTGTTTTGGTGGAGTGAACATGAACTATGGGTGCTTTACATTTAGCCAAATTTTCTGGTTTGAAATTCTGGAAATTTTCCATGTCAAATGGAACGGTTTTTCTAGTCGGTCAAAGAGCCTTGCGTGGTGTTGATGACGTGAGTGCGTGCTCGACGACTCGGCTGAAAATGAAAATGTCGTACAAATGGAAAGCACCATTCCGTTGCAACCGGTAGGAACGGAAAAAGTGGAACACCTCCAGAGGTGATCCATTCGTCCTGGAAAATTTCCACTGGAATAGTTCGTGCCATTTGTCATTCCAACCGGTCGAACCGTAAATGTGGTTAAATGGAAATCGCCCTGTGTTTCAGATGCATACACCCTCTTGTTCCTGTTATTTACAATGCATAGATGAATGTGCTTTATAAGTCTGATTTGCAGTTAAGAGGATAGAATTGGTGAAGACGGCTGTGAGGTAGACCTCTTAGAGTGATTGTGTTTGGCATTTCTTGTTTTTATTACTTAATGTTTGTTATTCTTTGAAATTTCATTTTTGAAATTGAATTTAGGATACCTTAACATGCTGTTAATTGCTCATAGCAAGTGTGTTCCTCTTAAAGTAACAGTATTTATATACTTGTTATTATGGCTGCTATGCACTGGATATTGTGGTGCTACAGCAGAGGCTGCCCCTGAACTTGACTTGAACCAATTTTTGGGTTTCTACTGTATAGCCTGTATATACAGTATGGTACCAATTATATTATTTGTGACAATAAGCTATTACAAAGTATAAGTTATAGATTATGAAGATTTTTTATTAAAAGAAAAGAAAAGAAAGTAACTGAGTTGTTGAATTGGCGCACAAGGTAAAATTACCAGTAGCCCATACTAAAGCCGCCGTGATTTAAATTTTTTGTTAGATGCTGAGCATGCTTTATTGGCCATTAACCCTTAAATGGCAATTCGACCCCATCAAGGTTTTTCAAATCAAAATGAAACTTGCAGTACCTGTAGTCCAATTATGAACACATCTTTGACGTTAATTGGTTGACATCATCACTTATAATTTATGCAAAATTAGTTAATATGCAAACTAAGTTTTAAAACGAGGTGTTTTTGACAAAATTTGTTCTAATTTCGCTTTCATTATATTCTTAATTCTTTTCCTATTTGAGGGTGTACATGTTTCTACTGAGTTCAATTTGCTGCAATTTTGCTAAGAATATTTTTTTGGAAAAATCCAAGATGGCGGTCAAAATAGTGGACATGTGAAACGACTGTTGCCACAGTTAAGAGTTCTCAATTAAACTTGATTGTTATGAAAGTAATTAGCTAACCCAAAGCTGCTAACACGCCAAAGGCTCGATCTTTTATAACATTTGGAAAATCATTAGTAGGTAAACAAGAATGCAGTTGAAACCATAATGGAGCACGCACATTAGAAAAACAACGGAATCAACCTTGTTTCTTTCGCGCGAAAGGCGATTGACAGGTTAGTCGTGTTTTTCAGCAACCCGTAAACGCAACGGGATTTTTCTCAAGACCGCCGGTCGCTCAAGTGCACTTTGAGGTATATGTACTTGGAGCGCACTTGGGATTCTAGTTTGAACCAACCTATTTCAAGTACTCCACTTTTTATTTCATTTATGGAGTTCTCTTATTATGGTCAACAAATGGGCAAAGTTAAAAAGATCTATGTTCGCGTCAGTTTCGGAGGAATGACCTTAAGATGATGTTTACACTACGATTTGTAGCGCAACATTCTTTTTATTGAAGAAATCGGTATTGCGTTATAAGCCTGTTTCGTGGATGTCTCTTAGATTTTCTCTTCAGGGTTGTACTATTCCAAAGGATATTGAAAGAACTCATCTTGCTCCAACAAGAAATTTTTTATCAACCGTTTAGTATCCAACATTGTTGAATGTTGGAAGAGAAGAATAAACCAATCAAACTTATCCAACACGATCTTACAAGGTGTTCAAACGGATCCACTATGTTGCGTTTGACAATGTTGGATGTTGGGCCAACATGTTGGATTCGTTTACGGTTTCCAGGTCACTAGATAATCAACAATTATTCCCTAAATGGAAGTGGAAGTGATTAGTGATGGATGTTCCAGGGGTCGAGTCGATTTTGCGGGTACTCTTGCTTGCTGTGATGGACGGTTTTTAGTCAATTATATATGACGGCAGCGCGACAGTAGATAGGGTTGGTAGGACACTGCTAGGGGATATGTAGAATGAGAGCAATAGTGCCGGAAGAACTGCTTTGGAATCAAAATGAGCAGCAAGATGCTAAGGGACATTTCATAATAAGGGAAAACAGATTTTTTATTTCGTGGGCAAAAGCTAGAAGCTGCACAGACTTGCAACTCGACTCAAAATTATATTAACGTCTCTCCCCTTTTGAATGCTACGCAGAAAAAACGACAGTTTAAAGCTAAGCAACCCATCATAAAGAACAACGGAATTAGAATTGACCATCGCCCTTTCGCCACCAGCTGCCATAGCTTCGGCAATTTTGGGTCAAATCTTTACGGTGTAAAATGATTACCCGTTAATATCGTTTTTGAAGTGCGGTGATGATAATTTGTTTGAAAACAATTGCACGCAATCATTGGCTGCAGGTTCTTCACATTTTTTGTATATTTTATAACCTTGTGCCGTGCAAGTTTCTGTTGTTACTTTTTGCTTTGATTTGGCTCGTGCAATTATTGTTTCAAAATTCTTCCACTGTTCTTACAACCCCTCACCCAGCAATACATTGAGATCAGAAAACTACAACTAACAAATGTATAACCTTTATCAGGCACAAACTATAAACTATTAAACAACTCCACTCCAGGTTTTCATACTTACACTTTATATATATTACCAACTCGTTCAATATTCTTTCAACCCTTGTTTTTTGTGAATTGAACGCGCCTTTCAAAAATTTTAACCAGTCGTTATATAATTTACAGCATAAAATACAGTTCATGCCCCATACCACTTTAATACATACACGCAAAGACATAAATAATTTCTATACTGCTAATATACATTGTAAATTTACGCCAAAATAGAAGATTAAACAGCCTCACTTCCAAACGTCATTCGCAATTCTTAATGATACAATTGCACTGGCTTACAAAGAGATAACATACTTTGTTTTGTTTGATCTGAAAAGTGTTATTGTAGAAGATGTCAGCAATTAAAAAAAACCCCAAGGAGACTGAGACATTTGATTAAATAATATTAAAGCTAAAGAGTCAACTGTATCCTATTCTCGTTTTCTGCAGTCGTCTTTGGGATCGTCAGGGAAGGTTTCTTTTAGTGGTACTGTTCCAAGGAGCATGATGTGTCGATCGTAAGCTTTAGAGTTGCGGAACATCACATCGGTGCCATGCAGTCGATCAAGAACACCCAAAACGCCAAAGTTGTTTGTAAACCTAAAAAGTAGAAAAACGTGAAAGATAGTTGTCCTACAACAAAGTCTTAAACGGAACGGTCTGTCGGATTAGCGCAAACACAATAAAAAATATGTGGAACGTTTTTCATTTTTCCCCCCCAAACTACGAAAAACTGCCACATCATTTTGCTTTCACGTGGTTGCCACTGACATCAGACTTCGAAACATCCTGACCAAATACACACAACTCTGTAAGAGTTCATTGAAAAAATATGCTGAACGTAGAATCGGGCTCTCGTGAAGAACACTTTCCAGTAGGTCAATTAGAATTAGAATCTTAAATGTCCGTCTTAGATTGCAACAGACCATCAGGTTTAAACAATAGGAACATTGAATCAGAAATCTAACTCGTTTTGCTTACTTGAGGTGGTGAAAGTCGTGAGCTTCAGGCGATGGCAAAAAGGGCAGATGATAACCAGAATGCGAAACAATGGTGGACATGAGGGCGATGGAAAACCACAACCATGCTGTGGCTAGGTGAGAACCCATAATCAATGGTCCAGTAACAATTGGCCCAAGATTTGATACAACATGCTCTATGGGATGGGCGTAAACACCAATAATCCCAATGGGTGCGGTCCATTCATGGTGCTGTTTATGGATGTATTTGTATATCATGGGGTGATGGAACATCCTGCAGGAACAAAGACACAGTTCAGTGGTTATCTTTCGGTTATTTTTTGGTTTTGGTTATATATCTTTTCGTTGGCATCTACACCCAATATCACGCAAGATGTGGCACAAGCTGGCAAGTGACCTAATTTGTTTTTATTGGCATGCACCCTAAACATTCCAGTCTGTCAGTATAACCTGTGTGTAACAAAAATAGTGAGATATCCACTTCTAAACTGCAGGTTTGTTTTCTATACACGGCTCTGGACAGTTATGTTACTCCATTTAGCTTCTGTGCAAGTTTTTTCATTTAAGATCCTATTCACTTAGAACTAGGATTTGATGACACATGTACTTCAACCTAATCATGAACATGTAAACAAAATAAGAAATCTTACCTAAAATTGGAATTGGGGTGAAATCATTGCTTATTTCATCTAAACAAAGACATTTTCGATATGTGTGACCTAGGTACAGCATGAAGCTCCATTTGGGCAGGAGAATGTTCTTAAGTTGAAACAAAGTGAACCACAAACAAATAGTGAGAAGAAATGCGAGCTTTACAGTGTACATTTTCACTAGTGAGGGGAAACTGGTGCAGACGGATGGAAGCCGAAGAATAAACCACACTCCATTATCAATAAAAATAATTCAATAGCACAAATATGGAAGTGTAACAAAGATGGAGATGGCATGAAGGGAAAATGAACTCATTGTGAATCAAAATGTTGAAAACACTCTCGTTTACTGTTATCTTGAATGCAAAGTTTCTAAAGTAAAAGCCCAGCACTGATCTTGATTGTCATGACTGACAAGACAGTTGCAAATAACCGTTGTGCATCTGTTCTTCATTCTTCTCCATGAACCTTTGACACCATTTTGATTTCCACAAACCAACACTGCTTTTCTAGTGCCAATCTTTTCAGAGTATTTTTCTATCAAAAATGCAACCAATTATTCAAGAGGAGTTTAGACAATTTATTCACCTGAGACCAATTAACCCGTCTTGAAAATCCATCAGTTTGGACAGATAAAATCAGAGGAGTTATCCGCTCAAAATTTTATCCGTTCCTTTTTTATACTACACAAGTTATCCCTCTTTAATGTGAAGATGGCTACTGTCTTTGTTTCTGCCACCATCACAAGTAAAAAAACCCAGCCTTTCTATCTTTCATACAGTACTTCACAAAGTATGGCATCACATCACTTGCAACTTACTGTACCTGTGTGAATAGTAAAAACCAATTTCCTCGATCAAACTAAACACAGCAATCTCAAACAAAACCCAGTGGAAGGAAGGAAGCTCCAGTCCAGTTGAGCAGCCACGCCATGTGTACAGTGGGTGCAATGCATAGCTGAACAGAAAACCCACCACTGTGTGGTTGAACAACACAAACTTGACAGCCCTCAAGAGCTTCTTCCTGTCCACCTACAATATAGCAACAAAACATTTAATATATTCACTCAAGACAACAAAAAACAAAACATTTTGGCCCAATGGCAAATTGTGGAAAAACAA
>JAOEHT020328518.1:0-18038 GCA_025448195.2 Parazoanthus atlanticus | reverse complement strand
TATGTATGTATGTATGTATGTATGTATGTATGTATGTATGTATGTATGTATGTATGTATGTATGTATGTATGTACCATATCATGTATATAAATTATCAAAATCTCCCTTCCCACATCCCTGATTGCCTGGGTTTCTGAGATGTTATGAATAGCTGTATACATGTATATATAATTTATCAACATAGTAGATCTTAGAAGTACTCTCTCTTCTCTTTTTCAGGTTCAAGTAAACAGTGACAGTTCTGGTAACTCGGTTCTGGAGGCCGGTGAAGATGTGACAGCCCTCTGGTGTGCAGCAGCGAAAGGCAACCTTGGGACCATAAAATTGTTGGTCCAGTATGGAGCCAATGTGAATCATACCTCGAGAAGTGGCTCAAGTGTATTACTAATAGCATGCCGTTTCTTTTTTCCTCTTGCTCATGGACCTTTTGAGACTGGGAAAGTGGTAAATTGTGATGAAGCTTTATTTGAGAAGAAATATGCCATAGTTCAGTTCCTCGTGGAGAGTGGAGCTCAAATCAATACTGCTAATGAAAATGGAATGACCCCCTTGTTAGCTGCAATAGAATCAGGCTTTATCAACCCAGACCTTGTGTTCTACCTTGTCAGAAAAGGGGCTAACATTCACTGCAGTGATAGATCTGGATCATCTGCTATTCATCTGGCCGCAGAACGTGGATGTTTAAATCTGGTGAAAGAACTTATCAAGTTAGACATTTCTTCCAAACTCCTGGACTGTGCGGGTCAGTCAGCACTTATTAGGGCTGCTGTCCGCTGGCAGGATGATGTTGTAGAATATCTTATTTCCAGGCCTGAGTTTACCAGATTAGAATGCATTGATGCTCTGGAGCTGCTAGGTGCTTCCTATGTCAATAAACAAGACATTATGGGTATCGTCAATGTGAGCTGGCCTCTTCACCAAGACATTGCTGCCGTTGATTATGAGAAAGGGTACAAGTACTTGATGCAGGGACTTGAAGCTAGATGTAGTGACCACTTGAATGTGCTGTTTAAACCGACCATGCCTACGATTGTGGCTTATGGCTCCAGAACTGAAAGCAAATCCCCAGAGGAGCTGGAGAGTATTAGGAACAACGAGGATGCTCTCATGATGGAAGGATTTCTTGTCAGAGAAAGAATTCTTGGAGCCAGCAGTTTGGATGTTATTGAAGCAGTAATAACGAGAGCAAGCAACTGTTTTTACCATGCAGTCATCGAAGATACGGAGAAGCAAAGGTCACTACAACTGTATAAACACGCAATCTATTTGAACCAGAAACAGCTCCAACATAGCCGACTGTCAATTAAGGTTTTCTGGGAGGTACTTACACTATTCCGGACCCTCTTCACTGACAATGGAATTTTTCAGCTCCCTTTATGTGAAGTGCTTGACATTTTTGAGTTTGTGATTGCAGAACTCCAAATCCTAATTAGAAAGAAACAGCAATTGTCCATGACAAGTCGAGAAGCCAAGACCTTTGAATCAGCTACGAAAGTAGCTTATGACTTTGTCTGGTACTTGACGAAATGCCACTCAAAGGATGTTGAGGAAAAGAGGTTGTATCAGCTGGTGAGAGACTTTTTGAGGTTGAACTTATGCACTTCAACAGGAGCCACACCTCTTCACCTGGCTGTAGATGGTGACTTTCAACCCTCGAGAAAAATCCCAGACGTAGAAGTTGTTCAACTGTTGATTCACTCTGGTATGAATGTCAACGTTCGAGACAAGCATGGAGACACTGCCCTTCATGTCATTGCAGCCTACACACCTGATCCGTACTACTGCCAGAAGTACCCTGAGGAAAATGAAGGGTTCAAGCCTGCGGAGAACATCATCTCGCTGCTTATCCAGGCAGGTGCGCACCTTGATGTAAGGAATGCCGCTGGAGAACTGCCTGTAGACAAGGCTTTGCTGGATGAGTCCAAATTTCTGCTGAATGGTGTGATGTGGAAGTACACGAGACTTTCTTGTCTCGCTGCCAGAGCAGTGAAGCAGTATAATTTGCCTTACAAAGGTGTTATTCCAAAGGATATGGAGTGTTTTGTGGAGTGGCACTAGAAGTAGTTTAGGATAGATCGTCTTCTTGTCCTGGCTTATATTTGTTAGTCAAGAGCAAGTAGGAGCAAGTCTGTTGTGTACTCTGCAATGCGCTTTTCCCTAAATGATTTGAAGACAAAGCTAAGGGAGGGCGAGGGAGATGAGGTAATTCTCTTTTTACGTGGTTAAAGAGGTAGTTAAATCAGGGAAGAGTACTCATACAAAGTGGCTACACGTATGGAGGATACATGCTGCCATACCACAGACCATCAACATTTTTACCTTTAAATAGGAAAATTCATTCTTAGTTCTTTGGTTATATAGATTTGAGATGTTCTTATATGAAGTAGCTACAAGACAGTACATTTTGCACTTTTGACAATTTTGAAAAATGTTTCGGGTCCGTGGCACATTTTCATATATCGAACTGCTTATGAAAGATGGGGTGGTTGAAAGTACGTGTACATGAATGTATTTGCAGGCTTAAGGTTCAGAAGCAAATTCTTCAAATTGTGGCAGCCGTTATATACCGGTATCTTTGTAAAACAGCTGATAACCAGTGAATTTATAATAGAACCCACTGAATATCCGAAAACAGATAAAATCCATTCTTATTTGCATGAGACTATTACAGAATGTAACTACAAGAACCGTGAATGGTAACACGTGTTTTTAAAAAGTTTCTTCTAGGTTCACAAGTCAAACAAAAAATACAAGTTGCACAGGTCTGATGTAATGATATATTGAAATACGGTGATCGGATATTTAATGATTTTTAAATTAAAATGGCGTTAATCGACTCGAAGGGACTCGTATCGAGTTTTTTCGAAGTACGATCCCACTTCCGACACTTTGTGGAAGATCAGACCACGACGAGAAACACTCGATTCAAGAATGTTCTAACGCAGAATACTTCACAACAACAGCTTTACAGCAATAGCTATTATGCCTGTGTGTAACTATTATTTGTTAGGTGATCAGAATCAAATGATCGGCCGGAGATGATGTCATTACACCTGTGAAGCAAGCTTCAACCTGCACATCACTTCGATTAGCTTAGACGGACTTTGTTAGCAGTTTTAAATGCTACCACTGTAATAATAATTATTATTATTAGGGCTCCAAGTGGCTTTTCTGACCTAATTTACAATAAAATAGTTAGGTTGTAAGCTATTATGAAAGATAGTTGACAAGGGAAATTTCGACTGTACTCGTTTGCAATTTTTCTAAATACACATTCTGTGCTGTAATATTTCTACATAAGTTTTAGACGCATTTCCAGTGATTTCAGATGCTTTGTAGCCCCAGAAACTGTTGGTTTTGTTTAACAGTAATTGATCGATCGATCGAATGGTTGGTTGATTGATTGATTAATTGATTGATTGATTGATTGATTGATTGATTGATTGATTGATGGAAGCTCAAAACTATACTTGTTTTTAAAGGTCGCGCGGTTGTGAAAAAGTAGCCTCCTCTGCAGGCAACTCAGTGAGGCAAAACTATGGCTTTATTTGGTAAATATGGGCAAATATGCGGCCAATGCGGGCAAATGATAGGTAATGATACTCTAGTGGTAAAACCGCGAGATCGAGGGGCCGAAAGCCCCGAGCGAGTCGCTTCTTTTTCTCCTATCCGCCACTGCCATCAATTGCCATAACTAAACCCTCATTGTCCATCATCAGCTATCATATACCTGCATTAGCCCCGTATTTGCCTATATTTGCCAAATAAAGCCAAGTTTTGCCTCACTGAGTTGCCTGCGGAGGAGGCTAGTGAAAAAGTAGTAACGGTTTTTGTGGTTACACTGTATTGATGACAAATATATATAGCCTTGAAAATGAGTCGAAATTCCATTTGTATTTATACATATTAACCATATCTTCGAGTTTTAAGTAAGAAAACAATATTCTTAGAAAATGTCAATTCTAAGTTTTTGGACAAATGTACGTATAATGTCACACCAAGTGAAGGAATAGCTGTTGTAATCACAAGTCTATTTTTGTATTAAAGCAATATTAAGAAAGTGATCGAGTATAGCATTAACTAGACATATCAAAATCGTGCCAACGACAATTAATTGTTACAGATCATAATCAAACAATGAACTAATTTCTCATTAGATTGAACGCAGAACAATATCTGCCTTCATGAGAACTGTTTACTGATACAGAGAATACCTTAAAATTTGGATAAGGCTAAAGTTAAATCCTTTCCCAGCCAAGAGGCTCGTAAGGCAGGCGTTTATCTCCGGTTTCCTTGGTGTTAAGCGAATAAGAGACTGTGACTCCCCCTGGACAGGACACCAGTCCATCAGGTTAGTCCCCAGCAGAAACTGATACCCGTTTATATAGCTGAGTTGACTGGAACAAGTCGAGTAAAGTGTGTTGCTCGTGGTAACAACGCATTCGTCTGGCAGCGGCTCAAACTCGCGACCTCGGACACTGCGCTGTCATCTTAGTTCAATTCAGGAGTTATACCGAAATGTTCTCTGTAACAGACCCGTTAAGGGGGGAGGGAGATTTAGAAAATGGAAATAAAGAACGTGCAGATAGCAAAACTAAAAGTTAAAAGTTTAATTTTCCCATGTCATCTGGCACGCCTCAGCTCCTAGGCCACCTTGTTCCCAATGCTTTCCCTCGTGATGCGTCAGATTACCGAGAGAACAGTCCTAGAAACGAATTTTAGACTGAGCAGCCGCGCGACTCGTGTCTCTCCCTCGACTCGGTCCGCTTGGCATCCGATCCGTCCAAAGTTATCCGCTTTTAACACTGCCACATGCAAGCAGTCAAAGCAGGATCTGCTTACCTTTGTGATAGTCACTCCGCAACGTAGTAGAGTTTTTAAAGTAATAATAAAATAATCTACCGTGAATGTGGGATGGGTTTTTGTCGTCGGTTCAACGTTGATGTCGATCTTATAGCTTACGTCACAGCCGCTTGATAGGTAAACAAGTCCTGCTTTGACCGCTTGCATGAGGCATGTATGCTAATTTCATTACGATATAAGCGGATAATTTTGTGTCGACCTCTACTCTCAGAACGAGATGCTATTGGATAAAAATACAAAATAAATATTAATAACCCTAACTTTGCATCCGTAAACAAACATACAATGACGTATTGTTAGAGCGTATCGGCTATTGTTAATGCCATTGTTCAAAGATCCAATAGGGTTTCTCGTTCTGAGAATAGAGGTTACCTGATAATTTTGAACGGATCGGCTGGGCTTTGAAACCCAAACTAGTTCCAGACTTCTGGCAGTCGACCACCGCGGTGTATTCTGCACCAAGCTCACAAACTTGAGAAAAGCAAGTGTTTAGATACACAGCTGAATATGTCTCATCTTGCCTTTCTTCGTCGACTGTGACTAGTTTACGTAACAATGGCGATAATACAATAGGCCACAATAGCCAATATCCTTTTACAACCGACCATCTGAAAACAAAAGAACTGCGATGTTAATGATTCCAATAAGAGCCAATTGTCAAGCTTTGGTAAAAGATATGGGAGAAGCTGGACATGGATAACTTTTAGGGTCACACGACTACTTGTGTTGAAGAGAAATTATAAAATATACTCGGCTTGGCAGTTCTTTCCGGTCTGGAGACCCCTTCCCTCTCCAACACACACACAAAGACCCAAATTAAATATTCCCCCCAAAATAATATACTCTTTGCGTTATCAGTCTGAGCTCGATAGATCAGTTTTCTTCTCAGTTGAATCGGGTCCCCGCCGAACATCTTGACACATGCAGCTTCTTTTCTTTCGATCCTCCACAAGCCAGGCTAGTCGAATATCATATCTAGTTAAATCTAGTTGAATCTCACCTTTCAGGCTAGACTTCGGTTCTGAATATTCTAACGCCGACAAGAAATATTGTTAATTGCAGTCATTGCAGTGAAACTCACTATATTCCTGACTGAATCAGTAATGGTGTGTGCCGTTAACGGTTGGATTTGAACTTGGGACGATAACAAGTTCAAATAGCCTTATTAAAAAAAACGCAAACACAAAATTTTTACTCTACTGACAGACGGTACTGACTAATATTTAAGACGACACATGAAAACTGTCTTGATTTCGATTTCTTCGAAAATGACTTTAAAAGCCCTTTTGTCGCTACTTTGTATCAATGCTACAATGGTTTCGAAAACTGACATACGACGTTTATGTTCACTTATTTCGATCAAAGACAAATATACTTACGACGCAAAAAGTTTCACAAGATGATGAATGATGTGGTCATATATGACGTCGCAGATACAAACATTTTGAAAAACCGGTCTCTAGCAGAGCCTTATAAACCACCTGCAATTGACGCAGAGCACTCCATCATAACTGTTTTAGGCCGCTGCGTGAGTTCATTGTCCATATATTTTGGAAACTTGAAATCTTTCACAGCATCTGGTAAGCAATAATTCATTAGAATTAACTATTCTGTTTGTGCTTCCAACTAAACGCGTGGGTTGAAAATAGAAACTAGCGGAAACTAAAAGAACTAAAAATTTCCAAAGGCAAAATGAGTCAAGTTCAGATCTTTATTTCATCCGTTCCAAGTAATTTGAAGGTGAGTGAGTTTTAGTTTCACTTGCTTGTTAACGTCATAAGAGTTTAAAACTAAAGGGAGAATTGTCGAAAACAAAGTTCGAAATTCACACAAAATTACCCATATATTGTCTGCATGTTTGGTCTTTGGACTTTAGTTTGAAAATGCGTAGTTTTCTCAGTACAATAAAATACGACAACTTAGTGCAAATTTATTTAGAAAGCGTAAGTGAAATAAAGTTGGTTCGTATAACTGACTCTTAGTACGGTAAAACTAATAGTTTAGTTTTCAGTGGCCGCGTTCAGCCCAGTTGTTTTTGTTAACATAACGGAGACCGCCTTTCAACCCGAAAGCATGTTTATAAATAGATATGAAGTTGTTTTGTATCTTCGCTGCAGATTGTATAAGCTCCGGCGGAGCATAATCTCATGGATCAGTTTTGAAACTTTTGCCTTCACTCTTTGTCTAAATCTTGGTTTGATGCTCCAATCTTCTTGGTCAAAGTGAAGTTTTTGTTTTAATTTTATACTGTCAAACATAGTCTCCTTTCCCGCCGTTTTCGGATCAGCTTGCAGAATTTATCATTCTAATTCTATTGATGTATGTCCTGAAGACGTTTGCTGATCCAGGTCTGTGAAACATCCGGCACTCTCATAGATTTGTAGCAGTGGTCCTGCAGTATTTTAGTGTCGGTTCGAATCTTCTTTCCCTTTAACTGTTACCAAGTTATCATACTCCACTCCGGCGTTTAGCTTGAAAAAGGGGAGGTGCCATTTATACAATATATTTTGAAATAAGTGCCGGTGTCAATAAGAAACGATTTCACGCACCATTTTGAGACCTAATGTTAATTTCCACTTCTTTTTGTGCTCTCAACAATTTTCTCAAGTTTAGAAGTTTGACATTTAAAGAGTTAGGAGACGTAATAATAACAAGGCTAAATAAGAAATATCTTAGTTTCTCGTCCAGATTTGTCAAAAAAGGAGGCGGGCGGTTCTTATTATTTACTATTTTGTCAATTTTTGTTATTTTTCTAAAAACGGTCTCAATGTCTGCTACGACCATTGCTTTTTCACGTTGAAGTGCTCACACCCACGAATTATCGTCATTGCCTACACATCTAATGACTTTTAACAAAGAAGCACGATCTTGTGAAACAATTGGGTGATGTTTTAATCTTGATACATCGCTTAATCATAATTTTGAAAAAACAATCATGATTTGCATACTGGCATAATTATTAACCTAACTTCAAGGTTAAACTGGTATTAAAATCTGCGATTATAAACATCTTAAAGCTATAATGTGACTTGATTTGAATAGATTCGCTGAAATGTTCTTTATAAAATCTGCAACAGAACGTAATGTACATGTATACAGTTTTGTATCATGTGGGTCGACTTGCGGTGAGTACTCGCGATCGATCGCGGAATGTTGCGGATTTCAGTATGTCTCAAGACAACACACGTCACGTAGGACTTTCAATTCGACCTTTTTTTGCGGAATTGGAGTGTTGTATTTAGATTTCTTTAATCTATCATTAACAAGTATATATATTTAAAAAACAAAACAAAAATAATAAATAACAAAACAATCGAGGCGGCGGGCAAAAAGGAAGCGAGCGGGGACGAGAAACTAATAAAGTTTATTACTTGTTCTAATAATAATAATAATAATAATAATAATAATAATAATAATAATAATAATAATAATAATAATAATGCTCTCGACGATAGAATAATTTATCACTGCGAGCAACATGGCTCATAGCTATATCTTGAATATTGTAACTCTTTGGTTACTCCAGTTACTACAGCTAAAGATCTTGGTTGTTGGATAGACGCTAACATGTCTCTCAAATCACAGGAATCTTGGGGTTAATTGCACATTGTAATAGTCGTATTGCATACATCTTAGCTAGAAAAACATCATGTGATAAATGTAGTAAAAAAATTAAACAAATGGAAAAACTACGCATGGCTACAAATTAAGTTTAATTAAAGAGTGATATTTTCTTTAACAGCTAAAGAAACAACAGCAAAGAATTGACTTCGTCCTCAATTCCAAAGGACTTATGCCAAACATCAAGTATTTGGATATCGCCTCCAACGAAGAAGCAAAGAAGAAAATGAAGAAACTGACGAAGGATCCAAACGCCGTGCCTCCTCATTTCGCACATGGTAACGAGTACCTTGGTGTAAGTAGCAAGAAGGATAAGATATTTGGTAAACTAAATGCCATGTTCCATATTGGTTACACGGTGCAGTTTTTTGTGCAACTTGTCGTTGCGAGGCAAGTTGCAGAAGGGGTGTTACACGGCGCAATGGCTCCTGCAACTTGAGAAAAATAGCTGCAATCGTTGCGAAAAGTGGAACCGAATTCTACTTTAGCTGCAACTTGTCTCCCAACGATTTTGGCCATTGCAGGGGGTGTTACACGCTGCAATGGCTCGTGCAACTTGTCTCGCAATGGCGTTGGGAGACAAGTTGCACGAAAAATTGCCTCGTGTAACATCGCCTTAAGAACTCAAAGTATTCAAAGCTTCAGCTAAGCCGATTTTTAACAAGTTTCGTCGCTCGCATACTTTTTGCGCGCACTTTAACTATGACTTACTCCTTTTGATTGAAATATTTGTCTGCGCGAAAAAATTCTTCCCATTGAACCTCGTTCTCACGGACCATCATTCTCCTGAGACTGCCGCCAGGTGAAAGGTTCTTGGGAAAGAGGTTGCTTTCCCCAAGTATCCACTTTCCGAAAATTATTCAAATCTTCGCGCGTAAAGTTCGGCACGAATTGAATATTGCCCCCTATTGTGCCGCCACTTGTCGTTGTTTGATTTTGATGGGAGAACTTGATGAAGACCACATTAAGACTTGGAATTACGGTCAACTGACCGTGATCCTTTGCGCACTGTCTTTTTTATGGACCACGAAAACTGAGCTGAAGACGTAACTTTAACATCTCGAAACTGAGTGCTGTCGTCCAATAGGAGAGTGAGAGGGTGTGCGAGAGGGAAAGCGAGAGCGAGCGAGCGGCGAGCGGAAGAGCGAGAGGGAGAGCGAGAGGAAGAGTGCATGGGAGGGAGAGAGATAGAGAATGAGCAGGAGAGAGAACAAGCGGAAGAGGGAGAACGGGAGGGTGTGCAAGAGGGAGAGCGAGAGCGAGCGAGCGGCGAGCGGAAGAGGGAGAGCGGGAGGAAGAGCGGGATGAAGAGTGGGAGGGAGAGAGATAGAGAACGAGCAGGGGAGAGAACAAGCGGAAGAGGGAGCGAGAGGGTGTGCAAGAGGGAGAGCGAGAGGAAGAGCGAGAGCGAGCAAGCGGCAAGCGGAAGAGGGAGAGCGAGAGGGAGAGAGATAGAGAACGAGCGGGAGAGAGAACAAGCGGAAGAGGGAGAACGAAAGGAAGAGGGAGAGCGAGAGGGAAAGCGCGAAGGAGAGGGAGAGCGAGAGCAAAAAGGAGAGCTAGTGGGAGAGCAGGAGAGAGAGAGAGCGATAGAGAACGAGCGCGAGAGAGAACAAGCGGAAGAAGGAGAGCGAGAGGAAGAGCAAAAGCGAAAGGGAGATGGAGATGGAGAGCGAGAACGAGAAAGGGAGAGGTCGTTCCCCGATGGGTAACAACCTAACAAAGATTCATAATTATTTGATTCACCAATAAATCCATCACAAAAGAGTGACCTCGTATCACTGTGACAAGGTAATCCTTTCAATTTTTATTTAATTCTGTACCGTCCGCGGACAGGGACGTTAAGCCGTTGGTCTAGTCTCTCGACGTTCTATCAGGGGACTTAAAAGAACCCACGCACTTCTCGAAAAGAGTAGGGTAATCCCGGTGTTGTGGTGTGCCGCTTACATACAGCTCATTCTAACTGGCTGGAGGCTGTGCTCCGAGGTCAGACATGGACCGTATAGCGGCTGCCAGAGGCGAATATAGGTGTTCTCGGTTCGACATCGCGAGCTGCGTCTTCGCAATTCATCATCACCAAGCTGCAATGTTGACGATTAGCTATACGTACTAAATGCAGAAATTCTGACTTATCTTTTTACAGGATTATGAAGCGTTTCTGGAAGCGGTCGAATCAGGAAACTTGGAGGACTTTTTGGGGATCAGCAAACATGTCAAATAACCAAACGGCGAAGGAGCTTCTCACGTTTTCGAACATTTGACATTTTCGAGCTTTTGTATTAATATAATTAAAGATAATGCTGTTGCAGCAGATGAGTGCCACAAATAATGAGTTACTTTGGCTTTTAAATGAGAGTTCTGAGCTCAAGAAGCCCCTCCCGAAGAATTTCATATTATTTGTCTTAAAAATCACGAAATTATTGCCAAATAAAGTTTATTGCCAAATAAAGTATTTAACAAAAGCACTTCGGAATTAAGAATTTAACAATAACTCTCGTTATTCAAACCGTATCTTGGCTCTGTGTGAGCATCGCCCAATAAAATCATTGCAAATCAAACCACGGGCTGTAGGATAATTGTGGTTTGTAGCCGGCGAAAATTATATTATTAAAATAATAAAGTTTATCAAATCTCTGCTGTGTCTTGTTGCTTCTCTGTTTATCCTCTCTTTTGAGAGTGTTTGCTGGAAACGAATTCTCCGGCAGCCGCCATTTTGATCAGATCGGTTTGACTAGTGCTCAGTTCTAATTCCCAGCTCATCACACGGCCAAACGGTCAATTTGATAATGACGTAATATTAAACTCTCAAAGTTGTTGATCATGCTTGTGCATGTGCAAAGCCTGAGTGCAGACCACTTTCCAAATAAGGACACGTGCCTAGCCTCGTCCTCCAAATAAGGACAAGTGCCTGGCCTGGCTAAACAATTGCAAAGTCGCGGGAAAATCAAATCTCATTTGCATTTTGTGGTCGCTAGTCAAATCTAGCGGCTGCGGGAGAATTCGTTGGAACAACTATCGAATACCCCGCCACCTACTGCCATCTATTGTTCTTGAATTCAGTGCGCACATATTTTTATAGAACGAGAAATGCGCAGTAATAAATTACCGTGGTTGCGGGGTATTCGCAATTCGATAGTTATGCACTTTATTATTTAATAATATAATTTTCGCTGACTACAAACCACAATTATCCTACAGCCAGTGATCAAACTTCTAATTTTGGACCAGTTATAAGCTTTTGTAATCTAACAGCTTGCATTTTTTTCGTTTTTGAGAGCCCACAATACTTTTGGCCTGGATGAATGCACTTGGATCACGGGCTTTAGGATAACTGCAGTTTATGGCAAGCGAAAATGTTGTTATTGAAATAAAAAGTTTCTTAAACCTTTGCTGTGTCGTGTTCCTCTGTTAAGCTTCTCTTTCAGAGTGTTCGCTGCAAACGATTCCTCTCCCAGCCGCCGTATTTGGACTGATCGATTTTTTAATTTCCCAGTTCATCACCAATCTTGATCAACGGTTAGTTTGTTAACGACGTAACATGCCGTGCTTGTGCCGGCGACGTTTTTGAAATAGCTGTACAAGATTTTTCGTTCACTGCAAACTCAATTCATGATTCGTAGATTTGTGTCTGTGCATCTTTTATTGAATGTGCAACACTACGACCGAAAGTAACTGTGGGTTAGGTTGTAAAAACTTAGTCCTGCTACGGAAGGCTAATATTTGAGTCAGATGACAGCTAACTGAAGCAGCTTCCGTTTTTTTCAATCTTTTGTAAGCCCATAGTTCCTTTCGGTCGTGGTACTCACTATTTCAAAAAATAACTCACATACAGTGCGTCCTCGCATTACTAAAATGCGTGTTTGTATCAATCAGTTTGTAATGAGAATTTGCATCTTAGCTCATTGAATTTGCATGTAATGCCCTGTTCCACAAAAGAGACCATGGTTCAGAGAAAAGTGCTCGTGCGTTAGTTTTAGTCCTAAAGAACTTCAACATTTTATCTGAAAACTTACATCGATAAACCTATCCCGAGATTGTTCTTGATCATATTTTGTTCTTTAAACATTTTGGAAACTTGAAGTTTAGTATTCTGGACTGAAAAAGTAATCCTACAAAAAAGCTTGTTTATATATTTGCTAGGGTAATTCGTTCAGAAATCTAATCGTAATGGGCCGTAAAATTAAGTTCTTTGGGATAATAGCACACCATCTAACTGGCGCCAAGTTTAGGACGAGGCCCGACATTCAAAAATAAATAAAGGATTCACACATAAAAAGCTCCATTTTCTTTAATAACTCTTATTTACAAAGTTCTTGAGAATAAAATACAAAATGGACTCGCGTTTGGATAGGCTCCCTAGATTTAACTACAAGATAAAACAATAAGCATTCTGGTTTAAAATGGGGCTCTAAGGTCAATTTTTCATGCGTTTTTTGGAACATGAAATTTACGGATTTTGGAGTGTCTATTCACCTGTTTTGTTATATATCGATGCACTAGCGCGCGGTATGCAAGTATTCACCTCCTTATCGGAGAATATTATTCTGAATTGCCCTATTTCACAATTACGTCACAGGTTCTTATTAAAAAATAAAGCCGGTTACACACAAGCCAATTATCCTTTAACACACGGGCAAACAAAGTTGTCCCTGATAACTTGTCAAGGCAAACATTGCTTGTGTGTATTAAGCTGGCTTCACAGGAACAAGACTTCCACCAGTGATGAAGTTATTGTTAACATGTTTAGCATAATATAGAATAAATTCAAGGTTAAACTTAAACAGGATGAGTTCTTAACTCGAGCGAAAATGACACAATTTAGATTTTTGAGCTTGATATGTCGAATAATTTTGGAGAAATTAGTGTTTAAAAACTTTCACATTATAGAGATTTCTACAACATTCCCTCTGCAATTTGTGACCTCTTCGATGTTTTCAAAGAAACATTACTCCAAAAGAATTCAATATATCGCGCTCAAATCTTTCGTAAGCAATAACTGTGCCGTGCTTTTCGATTTATGTACCTTTTTGAATTTTGAGTGTTGGATATTTGCCAACGGGGGACATGTTGGCAACCTCGATCCCAGGGCTTTTCCCTAGCCCTGGGATCGAGGTTGACATGTTGGAAAAACGCCAACCAAGCTCACAACTTGCAAAAAGCAAGAAAAATATACAGAGTACTATAGTAGGGAAATAGAGGATTTTAAAGAAATAGTGCGAGCAGCAAAGTACATGTAAGAAGTAATATCTATTGGCTATTCAGTTAGACTAACCACAAAAAGACAAAGGTAGTTTGTTACCTGTCACCTTTTTGTGATCACCAAACGCCGTCTGTTGGCCATGTATCAACCGTGCATCAGTTGTGTGTCAGCGTTCACCTGAGTCCGCTGTGACGTGTTGGTGGTGTGTCAGTGTCAGTTGTGTGTCGGTCGCATGTCGGTAGTGTGTTGGCTGGCACACAGCCAATGCACGGCTGAAACAGTTTCGAGAGTAAAGCCCGCTTCAAACGGTCGCTTTTCTGCCGTGTCGGATTCTATTGATTCCTAGAATTAAATTCGACACGGCAGAAATTTGACGTTTGATGCAATTAAGTTTGTGTCGAATTTACGGCAAACTTTGCCGCAAATCCGGCAGATGTGTAGCACTGATTCATACGGTCGCATTTCCCCCGTGTTGAATTTGTCATACATTTGAATGTATGACAATTTATTTTTGGCAATAATACATAAACTCCACCAAATGTATACTAGGAACAAAAAACACAGGTTCAGTTGAGTGCGGCACAAGTGCGACAAATTTTAGACGTTTAAATCCACAGTCGAATTTGTGTTGTATTTCTGCAGAATTGAACTGAATTGAATTCGACACGGCCGAAATGCGACCGTCTGGAACCGGACCCAAGTTACGGCACAGACCCTGCCAAATCTCTCCCCTACCTTATTTCATAAGAAATCTAATGTCAGGAAATTAGAAATGAGGACTTAGAAATACAGCAATTTTTAGTTTGCGAATGTGCAGCATTATTAAATAAGGTATATACTGTTTTAAAATTTCATAGTCTGCACTCGTTGTTACACTGAGCAACACAGAACATTATCCGAGCGAGAGTGATAATCCTTGTCTAGCAAGAAACAAAGCAACAAACGGAAACACCAGCCATCCTGTTTACATGTATACAAAGTTGAATCTGTTGAAATGAAGTAAAACAACAGCAATCAGAAAATGTTTTAAAATACTTGCAAATTGACCGTACAAAAAAAGATGGCGACTGGTACATTACCCATAACTCTTAGCACACGAAAATCCTAAAAATGCTCCTAAAAACACACAGAAAGGTTATAAGAACTTCAAAGCAAGTATACACAACGTTCTGTACAGGGATGAATATCGCAAAAGTATATGGCTTTCTCTATGCTTACCGGTTGTGTTAGGTTTGCAAGGTATAGTGGTAAAATGTACAGCCACCAACTTTCTCGTTACAGTCAATTGTACTACTAATGAAGTATTTTGATGCATAGATCTATTCCAGGTGAAAAGCTGAGGGCTATAATTTGAGTAAAACTATGCTTGTCAGCGAGCTCTCGAAAGTAGGTGAAGTTCAATGCGTCAAAAAAAGTTTTCAAAGTTTTTGATTGCCGTAAGCATTCATCAAGAAAATTCCGAGTTTATTGAAGAGCAGACACAAACAAAAATAATGTTAAACTTTTCTTTCATTATATATATGAACCTTGTTTTATACAAAATGTTTGAAGGAAATCTAAACTTTGTCCTAGAATTTTGTGGTCGATTCTTACGCGAACAACCCATAAAAAGTTGAAATCTGAACGTTTCAATGTTGGTCGTCAATATCACCTGATGATAACTAATGTCAAAAACAGTTGGATTTAGTATAACTTTCTTAAAATATACTTTTATCATTTATACACGAAAACCGCTGTGTTACAGATTTCAACAAATGGGTAAATGTGATTGTGTTCAAAAGATAATAACACATTGTATAAGCATACAGTCATGCAGTTTGGTCAGCCAGCTCACAATTTTTCATGATCATTTGTCTAGTCATAAATGTTTTAAATTTAAGCAGGGAAAGGGGTTATCATACCTTCAGATATGACGTTACTATTAAAAACCAGGAATGGGGAACGGTCAACATGAGTCATAGAACGGTCAGGTTTACAATATCTGCAGTGAGCTTGACGTTCTTAATTGTTCAAATCCCCCAGCCTTCAAAGAGTTTGTAGATTCTCACACCTCCAGACTCATACTGACCCTTCCCCATTCCCAAATGCCAGTTTTAGTAATGTCCCTTCAGATACTAACCTGCTTAGAAGCTGTGGCATACTGGCAATAATTGGACCATATCCAGGTGAATTGTCGTACAACTCAAACAGAGGGGCAGCTACTAGTTTGTAATTCCTAGGTACTGCAAAATTGGCTGAAAAAATGAAGAAATGAGCACTGGTATATTAAGGAGCAATTACAGAATACAAGACCACTTTGGTTCTCTTTGTCGGAATGAAGCATAAACTGTAACATGCAGTCTGCTCTGACGAAGGGCTAATGCTCGAAACGTCAGCTTTACAACCAACCTTACGGGGAAAAACATACCATATCAACCCTTGTTGATCAAAACACAAATTCAGTTTAATCACCAGCGCAGAAAAAAAAACAGGTTCCTTTTTTCAAAACTAGTCTTCCTGTACTCTGTAGTCTAGCCAATACTAACATTAGCAACAAACAATTCAGTATTTTGGTTTAGTTTTTCACTGTTTTGAAGTTACGAACAAGGATCTTTTCAGTTGTTCAATTCTTTATTATTATTCATCCGATTTTTTGGTTACAAACCAGTTTGGATTCTTTTGGTCAAAATACTGGGGGTAGGTATGTGAGAAAAGAAAAAAAGTAGTTTGTTTATTTACCAACACGCTGCATGAGGTCCCTCAACTCACCAAGATTTTAGTTCTTGTTTTTCCTGCACATTACTTGCAAGGCCAATCCGACTGACTGAAAAGAACATGCATCAGCATACTTACCTTTTTCTCCTAACTGTACAAGAAATAGTTTTCTTTGCTCTTTTGGTTTTGTTACATGAGCTGGCACATAGGGATACTACAAAACAGAAATTACAAGTATTTTAGATTAAATTAAATCATTAATCCTATGATTGCTAAACCAGAAAGTCAGCTTGAAAGTTTCATTATCAATATTTTATAAAGCTGACCTGAGGAGCTTCAAAGTTGGGCCTCCACCAGTTTCCCAGGCAATCTTCTATCACCCACTCCTGCTCTGGTAGTTCATTCGGTTTACCTAGAATCTATAGCAAAAAGTTCCAGACGTGCAACTTAGGTTTCAGGACTTAATCTGAGTAATTAATGGAAACAGTCACAATACATAAATGTATACGTTTAACACCAGATGGATTGGATTTAAATAAAGATATAAGTCTGAACATTCTTGCAAAATATGATTAACACAAAATAAAGGTTCTGCCAAAAGAATGCCATTCTTCTGTTTCACTTTCTGCACTTGTACTGTGCATTGAAAATAAATGTGCCCATGATGCCAAGAAACCAGTTTAAAACCCGTTTGACTAGTGTGATTTCTGAGATGAATGATCCCATCGTGATTTTCACGAAACCATTTTGTTGCATTCATTGAGCAGTAAGCAAAGGCAATGTTAGCTTGGAGGTAGAACAATCTAATACAGGGGTTTCAGAAAGATGAATTAGTAGGAGTTGGAACAGGCAGAATAGTAGCTGGAGGTTTATCAAGAGATACAGATACTCACTCACATAGAGTAAAACTGTAGTGAAAACAGGCATCAAAAATGAGACTAGTAAACATTGCTTGTGATGTGTTTGTTTTGAAACCCCTGGTACATGTAACCTTGACTTAAATGAAAACCATTTACTTTTATAAAATTTATGTTGGTGTTTTAAGTTTTGGACACTACACTAGAAGACACACAACTTTATAAAAGTTGTTGGATTTTACTTCATTTCTTGAGAAGTTCTCCAGGAATCAGTCTAACGTTTCTGGACGATTTCAGGATTTCCAAGAAGAAAACAATTCGGACTATTTCAGGAGGCTTATGAACCATAACATTCTGTTAGGTACTGTACATGTGCAAGTGAAAGTGTTACTGCAGTGTTTTTCTTAAGGCCGGTACACTGGTAAATTGTACCAACTTTGCCCAGTGGCTGTACCGCCCTTCCCCAGCAATGACATCTGGCAATTTTTTAAAAGTCACAAAAGACAACATTTAATCTCAACAAAACTCTAACCTGTGATTCATTAACCAAAAGTGGTACTTTGAATTATTGTAATTTTACTGAACAGCATGCAAAGTTGTACCTTGAAGCTCTTACAGAAATTTGATATCAAATTTTTCACAGAAAAACCTGGTATTTTAGGGCTGCAATTCTTAAGAAATTTGTCCCCAAAATGCACAAAATTGCATTTCCAGGACTCTAGATTTTGAAAATGTTCTGGGAGGAGGGGGGGAGGGGGGAGGGGCATGTCCCCAGACCCCTCTAGATGCTTGCACCTTTGGT